>JBAMBJ010000951.1:0-100882 GCA_037043495.1 Drosophila recens | reverse complement strand
AATTTATTTAAATCGCTTTCAACTTTTATGATTTGTTGCGTTTTTAAATGTCAGAAGATCGCTCACTCGAATAGTTACTTTATAATTGCAGATAATAAAAAAATGTCTTCTAGTTAAATATTTCTATTCTGAATCACAATTTCGTTCAATTTCAATAACTGTGAAATTAAGGCGAATGTGTAAATTGGAACAACACCGTCGTGAGCGATCAATGAATGTGCTAATTGGGCGGGATATAACATTTTGTTCTACAATTATTAAATTAATGATATAAATCGATGTATATTTTGTAACAATTAAGATTGGGACTAGAATCACTTGATCCTTAGTTTGCCTGTCGCCTTATGGCGCTAGCCAAGTAACAGGCCAGGACAATGCCCAGAATTTGTATGAAGGCAATGCCAATGCCGACGCCAATCAGAATGGCAGCATTCTTATCGATGCGTTCCTTCAACTTGCCCACACAGCCCTCCTGATAGAACTTGTCCTTGCCCAGAGCCGGCGAGTCCCGGCAGTGTCCAACGGCGGCATCGATATACTGCGGCTGACAGCAACTGGCCGGAAGCGTCTTGTTCAGGCTAAGAGCACGCCAATCGGCGGGAGTGTCCACCCCGCAGCACATGAGTTTCCGTTGGACATTGTCCCAGGCCATGGTGTCCTCGCTGTTGGAGCGCTTGATGGACTCCTGCAGGGAATTCTTCAACGCTCCCTCCAGATCCTTCTTGAAGACGCTCGCTGCAATTCCCACAGCCAGTTCAATGATGAAGATCATGGCCAATAGCACAGCATACTGTCAAGGAATTTAATTTGGATTACATTCGAGTCCGCAACAAGTGAAGGACCTACTTACAGTCAAGAGTAGAGTGGGAGACTCCTTGATGGCTCCGAAACAACCCAGAGAGGCAATGAGGAATATGATCAATCCGGTCACTATCAGGACAATTGGCGGCGCCAGGACGCGACCCTCCACGAAGTGATTGAACTCATTGACATCGGCCAGGACTATGGCACCAGCCACCAGAATTCCAAGACCAGAAAGCTGCAAGTCAAATGGAGCATAGTTAATAAAATTATGCGCTTTAGAAGTTTAAAAAGAGATATTTAGTGCTTAAATATAAAAAGTAATGAAATTCTACGAAAGAAGACTTTCTTTAATTTATTCTAGGCTTTTAATAACTTTCAGAAAGATAATATTTATAAAAATCGGTTGAGTTTCAACAAAGTTATGAAAATAAAAAGTTTGAAAAGTTTATTTTTCTTCTACAAATACAAATTTTGTTAAACTAAAGGAAATATTTTCAAAAATTCTTTTAAAATATAAAAAAAGTATTAGAATAAGGTTAGATTTCAAATCATGCATAGAATGATAATCCGCTAGAAAATCCTTGATATTTGGAAGCTTAAAGAGTTTCTGCAACTATGGAAAACTGACAAAAATAACTGTATCTATTTTTGATATCCGCAATTAATTTAAGGTAATTATTTAGCAAGCTACTTAAAGAACCGTCTGAACATGAATAACTATAATGCATTGAATAAAGAAATAACAAATCACGATCTGAAAGAGAATCCACATGAATATTGGTTCGGTTTCTGTTTGAAACAGTCATCGATTTTCTTTAAGCAGACGCAATCGCATTGCCCAGAATAATCTATAACACAATTTGTTTAATGACCCACCCAATCAAACCTACGCACTTTCTCCGTGCCTGCATTTAAATACAACTACTTTTATAAATATATATGTATATGTATGTATATAAGTCCGAGTTTGCGTTCGTGTTTGTGGTTGTGTTTGCATTACCAACTCTAATTGCCTGATAAGGCATCGACCACTGTCACAACCTTAACCACGGACATTGGCCAAGTCAATGGCATTTCAAATTAGTCATTGATGTTGTTTCATTTCGAAGGGCAAAGTTATCATGCATCAACAGTGTTGCCTGTATATTTTATATATTTAATTATCCACAGTCTACAATTCGATATAGTTTATTCAGAATGCTCTAGAACTGTTTGAACTCAAATTATTGTAAAATGAAATTACGTCTGAAATCGAGAGTCATTGCTATAATGTTGATGTTGTTTTTGTTACTTTTAAGCTTCGGGAAGCTTCGTTGCATTGAAAAAAGTGCTGTCCACTTTTATGCGCGCTAAATAAATATTGTTTATCCACAGTCCACAATCTCATTTAGTTTATTCTGAATTACAGTTTGTGGTCATTCTATTTAAAAATTAAATTATATTATAAAGCGAGTGTTATTGCTTTAATTATTACTATTGTTGTTGGTCAAAGCAAAGAGCGAAGCTTCGCGAAGCATTTCATCATATGGCATTGAAAAATGTGTTGTCTACTTTTGTGCGCTCAAATTTAATCACACACAACCCATTATCTACGGTCCACTTTCCACTATCCACAATCCACAGAGTACTACGTTCATTTGCGGTAATTTGATTTAATAATCTTTTAAAGAGCGCCTAATTGCATGTGGTTAACAATTTCTTCACAAAACAAGTCACTTAATTCGTGAGCACGCCATTTATTCCCAATGGCAAATGAAAATTAATTTATATTTATAAAGCTTGGGGAATAAGTACTTATGTACATGTGAAAGTAAATAAGTAATTTGCACAGTGTAACTGATTCATGTTTAATTTTTTAATTAACTTAGAAGCTAGAATTGAATTTAATATTTTTAATTTCAAGTTTACTTCGTATTATACTAGCTATCGAGATTTAAAGAGGTTAAATAATGTAACTTTAGGATCAGAAACGATTTCGATTTGTGTTATTGTTTATAAACTATTTCTAACAGACCTCTTTTATTAAAGTAAATTAAAATATATTAATAATTTAAATTATATTAGATTAAAGATTTATTTAGCTCTAGAGAATATTAGGACTTACCGCAAATAGCACATTAAAGGCAAATAAAACATATTTGATTAAACTGGGGCCACAGGAGCGCATTTTGATGTTCATTTAAAAATTAAAACTGGGCGAATGCTTTAAAATGCTTTAGAATGCGATGATTAACACTGTTTAAAAATCAACGAGTACACGTAGTATTCTAAATTTAGAACTCCTCTAAGATGGCTAACACTGATAAGTATGCTACGATTTTAGGATTATTAAATTTAGATGCGAACGCGTCTTGTCGAATGGACGTTGGGATTGTAACTGACCGGTTGTTGGCTTTGCTGCTGGCCAAGATAATGGCGTTGGCAACCAAGTCTGGCCAGTGTTGTGGCCATGATGTGGCAGGTTGGCAACCAGCGGGAATAGCATCAAGCCGCCTTTCGGCCATTACAATGGGAAACTAAAGTAAAAGTGAGTGAAAGTCTTTCCGAGGAAACCGAAGCCCGTTCACAGAGCCTATTCAGGCCATGTGATTAGGGGCTGGTCGATGAAAGTGACGGAGGAGGGACTGGAGGTAAAACATGCAAGTAGTCCGGCTTTTATGCTTTGTAACCCATTTCGTTGATTTACACGTTGGGGTAGCCGCAGTTGTGGGAAGAAGGGACTCCTACAAAAGCCAACAACTTTGACCAGCGCTGAACTGAGCAAAGTTCCCAGACATTACCACCAGGCTTTCTGGGTCGTCTGCGGCTTCCGCTCTGTGGAGGCAAATGGTAAATGTGGGTAACAAGTCATTGCACTCATTAGTCGGACTCACTATTTTCTTTTGGTTTTTACTATAGTCAAACAATAGTTAGGTGTACTTGGAGTAGAATATTAACCCAAGTGTTTACCTTTAAAGTTCAGACAAGTATTTGACACCACAGCGAGGGTTGTTCATTAGCTGATCCAAGTGTTTGAATTGAACTTTTGTATTT
Source organism: Drosophila recens (assembly GCA_037043495.1). Classification (NCBI taxonomy): domain Eukaryota; kingdom Metazoa; phylum Arthropoda; class Insecta; order Diptera; family Drosophilidae; genus Drosophila; species Drosophila recens. The sequence goes on along the minus strand of JBAMBJ010000951.1, from coordinate 97,045 downwards.
GAAGATTATTTATAAGCTATCAACCTACTTAATCGCAACAAGATCGTCCAAACAGAACGCTAGTAATGCTTGATTTAAGTTAAGCTTAAGCAATAAAAATTTTACAAGGTGGCGCAAAAGAAGTCATCCGATGTTGTTTGGCTCTTATTTTTTTTCTAAATGAAAAACTTCGATTCTGTTTTTTGATTATGTTTATTTAGACCTTTAGAATTAATTGTGTTAAGTCAAGAAGATGATATCGGCCAAGTGTTCGCTGCCAGAGTTGATGACCATACGCCCGCTTTATGGCATTTCCCATCACTTTTGCCAGAACTTCGAGCGTCAGGTTCTCGCATTCCTGGCCAATATTCTCTTTAAAAGATTAAGCGGTTATTATTATTACATTATTACAATTATTCCGCGTTCTTGGGGAGTGTATCGCTCCATGGCTTGTTCACTTGTATTCTGTATCTGTCTAGTCCACAAATGTCAAAACAGATTTGACATTGGCGGTCATTTGCAAAAATGAGAGCATCTTCCAATAGGGTGACTTCTTTTGCGCCACCTTGTATAAATATTAAATAAATGTATTCTATAGCCGGAAACTCAACTAAAGCCTTTCCCACATGTCTATCTATTTAAATTTTCTCATTGCTTAAGAAACCTAAGAATACTCCAAAACTAAATAATTAATGAATTATTCGAATTCTTCATAAATAAACTCACAAAATCAGGGCACTTTTCTATTGAAATCGACCATTTTCTATGATGATGCACGAATTTTCCAGGACTTTAACTATAAGGAGTATTATTATTTTATAAGTGGGTTTATTGCTAAACGATCGACCCGCGGAGTGTGGGACCCGCTTCGCGTCATAATACCAAATAAATTGCGTGCCTTGAAGTGAAGTAACGGCGAAAGTTATAAATGCTATTCATAAAATAAATGCCAGACTGTGCGAATAATTAAAGAACTCGGTAAATGTGCGCTTGAAATTGTAAGTTGGCACCTAGAAGCATGCAAAAAAACTTGGCCAAACTCTGTCATCATCCATTCCGGACTTCCCCTATCGTATACTCTGGGGTCCTGGGGGGATGGGTGCATGCGTGGGTGAGTTTTACTTTTCGCGGGGAGTTGATTTTAATGTTGCGTGACGCGCTTGCTGTGTTTTGGTATTTCTTCAAGATATCCGCAGAAATGTCCAACTCGGCATGCCAATTTAGTTGGGTCACTTTGGGACCTACATTTAAACTCCCTAGGAGCCTATCTGGTCGCCGAAATCTCGACGATTGTTGCTTTCGAATTTTTGGCAAGGTAACCGTAAGTGAAGTGGATCGATTATACATATATGTATGTATGTATATTAGGGTGTCCCTTATTTGGTCAAAGTCAATATTTTTAAACGCATACGGGCTAGTTCTGTTCATTAGGTCCTAAAGCACTCAGAAATAAATTTTCACCTCAATCGGAGTATGATAACCCGTGCCGACTTGGATCGGAAAATTTCAAAATTATATGGAACAAAAAAAAATTTTTTTTATTTTTTTAATTTTTTATTTTTTTATTTTGTTCATTAGGTCCTAAAGAACTCAAAACCAAGTTTTCACCTTGATCGGAGTACGATAACCCATTCAAACTTGCATTGAAACATCAAAAACAGTGTTTTTACACTGATTATACATTTTTCGATGATTTTTCATGTTTCAAAGCAAATTTGAATGGGTTATCGTACTCCGATCAAGGTGAAAACTTGGTTTTGAGTTCTTTAGGATGAACAAAATAAAAAAATAAAAAATTAAAAAAATAAAAAAAGTTTTTTTTTGTCCCATATAATTTTGAAATTTTCCGATCACGGCAGAATTATCATACTCCGATTGAGGTGAAAATTTATTTCTGAGTGCTTTAGGACCTAATGAACAGAACTAGCCCGTATGCGTTTAAAAATATTGACTTTGACAAATAAGGGCTCCCTATGTATATATATGCAGTATATAACAATTTCGATTTTTATTTTGATGAACAATTCAGGCAATTTACAAGCATTTTAGTAGTAGATTTCTTATGAAATGTGGAGTATTTTTGTTAAGCTTTAAGTACGAAATATGAATGGAATTTTAATTGCTGTCTCCCTCACAATCCACGCGCCAGGAGCAGACCCACGACGAATGTGACAATGGCCAAGGATTGACGCAGTGCTCCGGCACCGCCACCTTGACAGGGCCATTCCAGCAAATCAGAGCTGTAATTAGTAGAGTTATGATGCAGTTAGCAGAGCAGTTGACGAAGAAGACGAAGACGGAGGAGACGGGCACAGCACAGAGAACACACTTATAGATAGTACGAATACGGATATGCATATGGATAGGGATGATGACGTAGCAGTGGATAGATAACATGATCGTGCGGCTGATCGTGGGGCACATAGAATGTGGGTTGATTTACGGCATGACTGCGTCGACGACTATTGTGCAATGTTGATGCTTGTTGTAGTTGTTGTTGTTGTTGTTGTTGTTCATGTTGTTGTAGTTCTTGTTGTGTTGTCTGTTCGTATGAGGAGGAGGTGGAGGTGGCGAGTGCGCTGCAAAAACAAAAGCAGGCCCAGCAGAAAGTGGATTGAGCGTAAGTGCATGATGTGGATCCTGTGTGAATTGTGTGTGGATTGTGTGTGAATGAACTGCGTTAGCTTGTGGATTCCATGCACGGGCGATAGGTTAAGCAAACATAATTAATGGAATTAGATTGCTATACAGGCTAATGATGTTAGAATGAGAATACAAACCCATATTGTCATCATACCTACCCTTCAAGCCAGAACTTATCAATAAAAGTTTACTTAGGCCTACAAAAATACTATTAATACTGGCTAAAAAATACAATACACACAGATACACTCAAACACTCACTCATACACATATATGTGCATATTAAGAGAGCGTGCACATAAATGTATGTGTGAATGTGTAAGACATGTGACAAGTGTGAGGGGGAAGGAAATATTTTAATGCGTGCGTAGAACAGTTACAGTTAGCAATATACGAACAGAGAGAGAGAGACAGAGAGAGTGAGAGCGTAAAGAGTAGTTATTTATTAGCTGACACAAATGAGAAAAAAGTTACTTATAAAGAGATTGCAATTAATTTCAGATATTCTCTTGGACTGATATTTACTTAATTCCAATAACGCCGCACGCTGCAAAGAGAGAAAATACATTAATGAATTTTTTTCAGTTGTTAACCCTTGTGTGTTCACAACATACCGATTCTGCCGCCTGCATTGCCAGTCTTCTTGGAGTCAGTGTGATTGCCCAGTCCGAGATCATCCTCCAGCTCGTGCAGGACAACGCCACGTCCGATGATTGTGCGCTTGCCGGTTAGACTGATCACGGAATCCGTGTAGGTGATGTCAATGATTCCAGTGGAGTTCACCTCAAGGTTGCCCAAATCTCCGACGTGACGGATCTCGTGATGCGGTGCACCATGATCCACCTTATCGGGATTGTAGTGACCGCCCATGCTTGCACAGCCATTGGTAAGATCTCCCTTCTCGTGAATGTGGAAGCCATGTTTGCCCTCCTTAACGCCCTCCAGCTGGACACGCACATGGACACTCTGGCCACAGTCGTTCTGGGTGAAGGTGACGTTGCCTTTCACCTGGCTGTTGTCCGCCTGAACGGGTCCCGTCAATGTGGCAATCGCCTCCATTACGTTGTTGCGCTGCAGATAAGGTAATGCTATTTAATATTGATTAATTAAATTAATTAATAAAGAAGTACTTACAGTTTGTGCGGCTGCACACAGGGTGCCACACAGAGCCAGAGTTATGGTCAAAAGGCGCAACATGTTGAAGCTGCAAGTGCAACAAGTATTTGATGTAAATGTGAGATTTCGATTGTCGGAACATGCTAAAATTATTGCATATAATTCATTTGCATCACATTGCTCAATTCAATGTGATCCAGTTGCGTCAGAAGCGACTTCTGACACCTGACACCTCCACCTTCATATGTGCCCCTCACACACCTTACTATTTTTAGTTGCCCCAGTGATCGAGACCTTTTATCCAATTTAGAATCAACCGCACTTTCATTTGTCACACACACACGAGCTTATTTAGTTATGAATTCTACGAACGTCAGAGATGATCTATTGAATCACTAGAAGGAATTATCAATGATATTGAAATATATTTGCTGCATAATGGGGTAGAAATTAAAAATTAAATCTAATAAATTTTATTACTACATAAATTTTAAAAACATATATCAGTGGACTCTAGTGACGAAAGCAGACCCCAAAAAAACGCTCGCAGTCAAGTTTTCTATTTTCTTAAGGTCAAACGTTTAATGCAGCGGTGGGCACGCATGGGCTCCGGGAGCTAGCGGCTGCCACCAACATTTGACTCTTAAAATTTATGACTGTCATAAAAATTGTAGAAGTGCTCCCGAATTCAGATTTTGTGCCCACCGTTGGCTTAAAATCTGAATTCGGGAGCACTACAACAGCATCAACAACAACAACCCTATAAGAGTCTACCTAAGTTGGGAGCAGCCGTTGCTCCCGAAGCCACTGCGTGCCTACCGCTGGCTTAACGTATTGAAAAACTTTTCATTATTATAAAATTTTTTTAAAAATATTTTTACATTTATTAATTTTGGAACTATTAAAGAATTTTTGTAACTTATGTTGATAATTTTAAGCTTACTTATATAGATTATTCTCAATTTCTAGGTACATTTTTCAACTGTATTGGTGTAAAAGGGAAATTATGTTAAAGTTATACGATATAAGGCACTTGAGACTGCACATCTCTATTAATCCATCAGCTGTTTGCCAGCTTGTCAACGTTTTATTTATTTAGTCTGTCGTGTGTGCGGAATTGAAGCGCCTAACCTCAATTTATGAAACGATTTGTGGGTCATGCACATTGCTTATACATATAATATACATATTTTTGTTGTATATACATCTTCAATTCGATGTAAAAGCAAATGAAAATAGCCTTTTTCACAGGGTTAAGTGCGAATGGCCTACAAGTCACAGTCACAGTCAGTCAAAGTTGGCGTTGCCGGTTACGTCAAGGCCAATCAACAATCTCTTTTTTGTACGCACTGTTCAATGAATTTATGAGTGAGCATTTAAAGTATTTTGAATGGTGAGTAGTTTATGGCTAGGTAAAATTTTATAGAGATAAAATATGTTTATTTTTAATTCAAAACATAGATTGGGCTAAACGAAGTATCTACTGTAGAACACGTTATAAATCTATACGTATTAAAAATTTATTTAAAATAGTATCAAAGTAGTAATATAATAGAAAATGCCAAAAATATAGAGAATATCTTAACGAAGAAGTACAGCCGCTACAGGGTATAGTCAAGTCTAAAAGTGTGAATTATTTTTAGCTTTTAGTATTACTTATCACTGATAACTCCCGATTAAACAGCCAGCAGTTATTATTGAATGATTTCATATTACTAATTTGGAAATGTTCACCAAAGAAGTGAGTCTACTAATTGCATGGACGTGCTGTCTCAGAACCGTATCTGCATCTCGAAACTGGAATGCGCTCCTACTTCAAATGATAACTCGTTGCCGGCACGCAACTGGAATCTCTCACGGATAAGATAAGTTTTATTGTTTATATACTATATTTACTATAGCCAAGAGGCTTAATTAGTTTCAATTTAAAAAAATTTATAAATGCAGAGTGAATGTAGATTTCAAACCATGATTAAAATGACATTTCGCTTGGTAATCGGATCAGATGGTCAGATTTTAGAACTAACAAAATTAAAAGTCAAAGTTTACGCGTGTATTTTGTATGCATACACAGTTACATTTTTTCTACTGTAGATAACGACATTTTTGGAGGTATTTCGATAACTCGGTTCATTTTTTGTCGATTCATTGCTTGGACTTACATCTTTAGTTACAGTCAAGAATGTATACTAAATAAATGCAGCGCTCCCAAAGCTTAATAACTGCGTACTAAACAACGTCTCATTAAATATGTATCATAAGGGTCATTTAGTACTAACAAATGCGACAATGTTGATTGATTGAAGAATAATTACCAACATACTCGCTAATTGTTCTCAATTCCGAGCTTTGGTCAATTACTTACTACTGTAATTCTAATCATCTGGTATAAGGTACTAAATCAGTATTACGTATTTATATATTTTTTAAATTGACAATCAAAAATGCTGTGTTTTCAAGTGATTTACCCAGTAAAGAAGGTTTTATTCCAGCCGCGTTATCAACTTTAAGATTATTAAAATTAGCAACAAAATATGGGCATTTCCACAGAAATGTCAACCGAGGCCAAAAACGTCAAATTGATCAAAAACCCACATCTTGGGAAATTTCCTTCCAAAAATGTATTCAAGTTATTTATTATAGCAATATACGCTAGAAGAAATTCAATAGGCTGAACATATAGATTCTTCATTGGAATAAATTGACTTGTTCCATATTTATGTAAATTTTCTTAAAAATTGACTTCCAAAATGGACCGTTTGTATTCTATCGATTACACTAAGACGGATAGAAAGATTGTAATATAAACCATTTTAATTCAAAGAAATATATTGAAAGTTTATTTTAAATAACTTTTTCGGGCTCATTTCGATATATAATTTAAAAAAAGATAGACAGAAACTACATAAATATTTTGTGGAAGAAAATGTCACGTGTGACATGTCGCGTGCGACAGTGACTCAAATCTTATTTAAAAAAAAACTACTTAATATTTTTAAATCAAACAAAAAGCATTTTTTAGATAAATGAATGCATTACATTTCAAAATTAATTGCAGCAAAAAATTCATTTACGTTTTGCCGAAATTTGTGTTAGAACTGGTCGCCGAAAAAACGACTTCTATCTGAGTCGCGTGCGAATGTCTTGGTTTTTTTTAATTATCTTCAAAACGAACAATTTCCCAAAATCAACCTAAGCACCAATAATAGTGCTAAGTAAGACCTATAAGTTTCCCCTTTCTCACAGCAAAATAATGTTTGGGCATATGATTTATTTCACTTTGAATGCGTACGAATGTCGCATTCGACATCAGAGAATTACCCATATGCAATAAAAATGTTGACTAACAAGTTAAGTTTGTAGACAGGCGTGTATTTAATAAGTATTTACGATGACCCTGGAGTTTGGATGCTAATTACCTTAGAAAATCTGTATTCTCACAGGTATTTATTATTTTGTATATAGATATTACAATAGATATGCTTTGTGGCTGTTGTTTAAATTAGCACACAATAAAATGAGGATCGTCTCACGATAATTGGTAGAACTGATGTCGATTGTTGGGACAGATAAGATGGGAACATCAATTGTTTAATGGATACTGCGATACATATCAAACTGTAAACACTTGTAGTTGATATTCTTCGAATTTTGGTACAAAAGCAATAGCCAAAACAACCGTAGTTTGCACTTTTCTTTCAATTTTTCATACTTTTTGATTCTTTTTGGGATCCATAAATGGATCAAGAGAACTGGTTACAGTAACCCACGCAAGGAGAGAGGGGAGAGTGCACGCCAAGGAGGAAGGTTTTTGTACTGTCAAATATGCGTATGCGAAAACAGGTTTACTTATTGTTTCATTGAAATTCATAAAGAACAATTAACCAGTTTTGTAGTCTTGAAAACATTTAAACTCGATATTCAATTCTTTTGCGCATTATTCACGAATTTCGCATAATTTGTATAGTTAGTATTTTGTGTACAAACATTTATTCGACAATTGTTTATTATGTGCACTTACCTAGTTAGCAACTGTTTGACTTGTTGTTTTTGTTTCGTATTTATTAATTAATTGCACACGAAAATGACCGCTTCAATTTCGAATGCACCGTCCCGTTTGCTTGGAGACCTGCGACGCAACTGATTTGAGCTGTGCCATTGCGAGCGTAAATCAACTAAGTACTTGAGCCTCTGCCAGCGCGCTGCAGCGTCGACAGCGACGTTGTGGGTGGCAAAGCACGAACAACGATCGCGCGCTCTCTCTCTCTCTCTCTCTCGCTCGCTCGTTATCTATCGTGCATGCTCCCGATTGCGCTCACGCTCATGATCGTGCTCCGAATTATGCATTCTCGCTCACCTACACATTTATCTGCCAGCGCTCTTGCAATACAGCTGTAGGCCTGGCTCTTTAGAGTGCCCATATTTGGTATAAAGATATTTTGGCAAATTCAAGATTTAATTAATAGGCGAATGCATTAAATGGGACTAATCATAATCAATTTCCTTTAGTAAATTTAAATACTTGGAATTTAAATTATTTAAAAGCATTCAAATATAATCAATTGACAAAATGTCTAGTAAACACGACAACGTGCGTTTCACTCAAATATTTATCATAAATACCTTTTGAATGAATCGTGTCTGTTTTGAAAATGTAGTTGAAATAATAAAAAAATTGCTGAGTAAAAAGAATTATCAGGGCTAATGAACGTAAGTTCATTATTAAATACAATTTCAATTAAATTGTCTAATACTTAGCCGTTTTTTCCCAATCAGTTTTAAAAGCGCATTTGAAAAATGCTTCAATAATGAAAACTGCTTTAAAAATCTAAGTAAATAAGTTGTTGTTGATTCAGAAATTCGTGTATTTACATTATAAAATTGTGCTAATAGATTCTACATACATTCAATCTCGATTCTCTCGAGTCTGTGATAATGACAATGGTGAAGCGTTATAATAGCCAAGCCCTACTTAAGATATCTAGTAAGTACATCGATAATATTGTATAATTAAATTAGAACTTTTACACAGTTGTAAGCTTAGAAAATAATTAGGGTATTTAATTTTGCACATGTCCGCCTGCTGGGGAAATTGACTGCGATGCAGCTGTTTCTCCAGTTTCTAAACTAATTCCAGATGAGGTTACAGCTAAGTTATGTGATAATTTAAATGAGCTTATGCCTTCCTAGTGTGCATCGGGCTGCAGTTCTCGATGAGGAGACCTGCGCCTGCTGCCGGATTATGATTCTGTTCCTCATCGGTGGGCGAGGAGCCGCCGCTGTTGCTGCTGCTGTTGTTGTTGCTGTTGTTGTGCACTCGCTTCATGGGTCGCTTGCGATCCAGATCGGAGCACGGATGCAGCTCCACCGTCTGCAGACTCTGGGCGCGTTGGAGTGAGAGGCGCAGAGGCTTCTTTGGCGGCGTCGGTCGCACAGTGCGCGATTCCGTGGAGGGCTTCGATTCGTTCTCGCTGTCAAAGTCGAGAGACTTGACGCTCCGCATATCGCTGGGCAGACGAGCTCGAAGGGTCTGAGCCTCGCTCTGTCTTGGCGTATCACGGCGACGCTCCAAGCTAAAAATGAGAGATTAGAGATAGGGATGTTAGGAAAACTGTGGAGAACGCTTCACTATAAGAATGTCGAAAAATATTACCATATTTGGAAATAACAACAAGGAAGCATCGAAAAATAATGAGGAAACCAAAATAAGAAGCATTAGGAAGTAATAATTTGGAAAATATACGATTTTTTGGATTATTTTCCTTCGGGATCCATCTCCGACGTATACTTGAAATATGTTATAATCTTCCGCTTTTTAATATAGTATACACATTTAAATTTTAGTGGATGTTTTCGATTATTCATAAATTATTGATTTTCCTAATTTTTGTCTTCCAAACCATCTTTTTTCCCCAATTTTTGTTCTCTCAATATATTTCATAATTGAATTTGCTAGCTTATGATTCCAATCTTTCATTCTTATTTTGGTTATTAAATGCTTTTTTTTCCTCATTATTTATTGTAATTCCTAAAAATATATTTCGAATTCGGTTCTCTCCTTCTTTTTGTCTTTGTCTTACCCATTGTAATGATTGAGATGCTCCACGCTGCGAGCATGTGTGCTCATCAGATGCTCCCTGTGCAGCTGCTGCTGCTGCTGCTGCAGGGCATCCGATCGCGATCGATCCCTGTCCCGTTGACGTTCGTGTCGATCGCGTTGTCGCTCCTTCTCGCGTTTCTGCTGCTGCATGTAGGCCGAGTCGCTGTTGATGGATATCTTGGAGGCAGACAGGGACTTGGACGGCATGGAATAGAGATGCGAATGAGGCAGACGCTCGCGCAGATCGATGTGTGTGTTCTCCTTGATCAGAGTCTTGGTTATATGCGCTGGCGGCAGTTCATCACCCACCAGCTCAATGGGTTTGCCACCCACCAGGGTGGTTATGTAGTTGCCCCGCTGGAAGATCAACGGCTTGTCCGGCGGAGTGGAGGGAGAGGGCGGCGAGGATATGCTGATGCTGGTCACATGTGCGTTGTTGGACTGATGTTGCTTCTGTTGTTGTTGTTGCTGATGTTGTTGGTGTTGTTGCTGATGTTGGTGTTGTTGCTGATGTTGATGCTGTTGGAGTTTCTGCTGCTCCTTGACAGTCTGCAGCTCGTGGACCTGCTCCTCCAGGTACGAGATGCGATGTTGCAGTCGCATATTGTTCTCCTTCTCCTGATCGAGTTGCTTTTGAGGGATGGGCACGGATTTCTTGCGCAGCACAACCATTTGGCATTTGCCGGAATTGCCCACATGCTTCTGCAGCTCCTCCTTCGTCTTGCTGGTCACCAATCGACCGTTGATCTCCAGTATGCGATCTCCCTTGTACAGTCCGTCTCCCTCCAGAGCCCATTCCACATAGAAGCCCGGCTGATCGGGTCGCTGTTGAGCCGCCCATCTCCCGGAGGTGGCGTGCACGGCATGCAGACTCAATGTCACGCCGGAGCTGATGATGTTGAACAGCGTTTGGGCCTCCGGCTTGGATTTCTCCAGGCGAGACTGCAGAGCTCTCGCCTCCTCCACAATCGACAGCATCTGCAGCTCCTCCCGACCCAGTGCATACTCCAGTTCCGCCTGTCGAATTCGTATGTCAATGTTGCTAAGGGAAAACAATTGTCAGTAAATGGTAGATCAAAGAATTCTCCAAGCAAGCTACTCACTCTGTAATGTCTAGTTTTTCCAGCGCGCTCTTTAGATTCTTAATCTTGATGCGTTTGTTTTCCGCCTCGGCCTTGAGGCGATTCAGTTTCTGCTCGGCCGCCGGCTTCTCGGACTCGTCGAGAGGCGGGCCGCTGGGGCGTGGCAGTTTGCCCAGGCAGAGCTGAATGCGTAGATTCTGTATGACAGCCTCGCGATCCTGCAGAGCGGACCGCAACTCCTTCGACTCGCTGCGCGTGGAGCGCGAGGAGAGCGTACCGCCCAGAGAGCCGCCCTTGCGCCGCCGTCCCGTTGTGGAGCAGTGCGAGGCAGCGCTGCTCAGCTGCAGCTGCAGCTGCGTGTCCTGATTGTTCTCCGACGCCGTGTGCAGACTGTACTTGGCTGCGTTTCCACAACTCTTTGGATTGAGAATGGTCTGCAGAGCAAAAGAGAGTAACAATTTCATTAGATAAAGAAAGGAGGAAAATTTAAAAAAATTTCACGATATTCTATACCAATTTTTCTAAAAAAAACATATTTTAACTGGTTTTTGTTTATAATTCCATTCATTATCTAATGGGTATATGAGCCAAAATTGTTTTCAAAACAAATATCTGAATTATTTAATATCTAAAGCAGCGGTGGGCACGCAGTGGCTCCGGGAGCAGCGGCTGCTCCCAATTTATGTAGAATCTTATAGGGTTTTTGTTGTTGTAGTAGATCTTAAACATAGCAACAAGTAATTTAAGATTAGATATTTTTATAGTTTTCTATATTTAATTATTTTAAAAAATTTTCAGATATCAAACTGACACAAATTTTAAAAAATCTTAAAAATCAAAAAGCATTTATTTATAATTTTCATATTTATTTATTAAAAATATATTTATTTTATTTGTTTCGTTTATAAAGCTTTTCATTGGAATAGTTGAAACATAATTACTAATTCCGAAATGATTGAAAATATAGATTATCCATGATGAAAGTTGAGCAAAGTCGTTGATTCCATATCCCTTTTAGAGAGTTGAACCTCTTTAAATCTAATACATTTCTGGTGTATTCTGAAAATGTTACTCCTTGGGAATATCGTAAACTCCGCACTCGCGATTGGCAGGCAGCGAAGCATCTGCAATGTAATATATAAGTTTACAGTTAGTTTCTTTTGATAATGGCAATTTATAAATATTTACCTATTTTTTTTGGATAGGGTAAATTCAAGTTATCCATAATCTGGATGAATTCATCGAGACTCTTTGTGAGTCGTGGATTGAAGCGTTTCTCCTCCCACACACTGCTCTCCAGTTGACCTCTGCAAGCAGAAACAAAGCGTTAACCAGCGTTATTTTGTATCTCTTTCGATCTTTCACTCACTTGTAGTCGTGCGCCGGGTAGATGCGATAGTTCTCCGGCAGACTAAAGATCTTGGAGTGCACATTCTCGTAGAGACTCTTCGGGCTGCCCTCCTGGAAATCGGTGCGTCCACAGCCGCGAATCAGAATCGTATCTCCCGTGAAGATGCAACCCTGCTCGCTGATCACGTAGCTCATGCATCCGTTGGTGTGTCCGGGTGTGGCCAACGCATCGATCCAGTGGCGTCCAAACTCAATGCGATCACCCTCTTTGATATGACGATCCGCCTTGGCGCCACTGGCCGCAGCGATAACTGACTGACAACCCGTCAGGTTTCTTAGCCAACCACTGCCCGTTATGTGGTCTGCGTGCATGTGTGTGTTAACTGTTGAAATTGTTGAACATTGTAGTTAATAGTCCCAAGTTTATTGAACTATCACTTACTGGCATATTTGAGCTTAAAGCCCAAGTCTTTTACCAGCTGAGCATCGCGCTTAGCCTGCTCCAGGACGGGATCTATGATGACAGCCTCCCCGCTGTTCACATCCGCCAGCAAATAACTGTAGGTGCTGCTCTCTCCATCGAACAGCTGTGGAAAATTGTCAATTGTTCAGCGATTACATCACATAGATTATCTGATAGCGATAATAATACCCACTTGACGAAAGAAGAAATCCGGCGTAAATGGTTTGCGCTCCGGCAGACTCATTGTGGCTTGATGACTATGAAGCAATCGTGGTGAAACAACAGCCCAGAAGCTTTTAATATTAGCAGTCCTCGCAACTGGCGCAGGTGAACGAATTAACGAAGGCAAACAAACGAAGGCCGAGAACAGACTGACACTCGCGGCTCGCATTTCTGTGGGGCTTGGCTCTCACTGCGAAAGTGGAAAGTTGTTGATGGGAGAGCGGGAGAGAGTGTCGATCGTAATCTACTCGCGCTGTGTACGTGTGCGTGTGTGGAGCGTGTGTGTGTAGCTTAAGCTAGCGCTTAAAGCTCTTGTCGTTCGTTCGTTTGATTTGTTGTTTTGCCGGCCGCCGCACTGATATTGCGTTAATCTTTGGGTGTTTATTTATAATATCTATGCTTGTATTTTATTGCATTAATCAATTAGCACAATGCTATAGCTTAATATTTGTTTTACGACTGATTAAGTTTAATAAATCACTGATAGGTTCACTTGCGTATATGTACAAAAACATTCAGAAATGCAAACATGTGATGTTTGTGGAAATGTTTATCACAGCACAGCAGGTTTATTATATTTATTTATCCACACACTTTATGATAACAAGTATCGTTTACAAACATTTAACGTGAATTGCAGATTAAACAAATAACAAACAAATCTGTATAAGAAATGAAAAAGCTGCAGACGCAACAGCTGTTGGCACGCGTACAATTCTTCGTCAACTGAAAAGCTTCGTCAAGTGCGTTGAGCTTTTATGTGTTGGTGCGACAATACGAAAGCTCGCTAACCTGTTGCTGTTGCTGTTGACGTTGACGTAACAAAAGCTTTTCGGTGCGACTACGTGCTTAGCGACAGCAAACCGAACGAAGAACGAAGAACCATGTGCGAAACAAAAAGTGCAATAAGAAGCCGACGACAACAGCCGTTACAACAACGACTCGCAAATGCACTCAAAGAACAACCACCAAAAATGATGACACACCCCTTAATAAGTAAAAGTAGAAGATTAAGAACTTAAGAACGTAGCCCCGGTCAACCCCTTGGCTTGTAATAATATTCGAGAATTGCATCTGCAGCAAGGAAGTTCTTAAGAAACTATTACAATTACTCGTCACGACCGGACATTGTCCAGTTAAAACGTGAGAACTTCCTGGTGCGATGGTCCTTTTTTTGACTTTTCCTTTCGATCATAAATAAATTTACATACATTACGGAAATTTCTCATCGGTTGCAACTTTGAACCAAATACTTTGCGTTAAATTAATTGGTGTAATTTTGTGTAATTGAGCGTAGATGACACTTGGATCTGCTTAAGGGTGTGAATTATACACCCCGGGGTGACAACTTCGTATTTAGTATGCTAATGCAATTCGTATCTATTAAAAAACCCGATTGACTGTAACACATAACTAATAATACACACTAAATGAGTGCTCAAACACAAATTACCTCATCTTTCTCAAAAAACTTTTAAAAGAGTTACGCCTTTAGACTTGACTCTTATGACTAATAAGCTGTCCAGTTAACGGTCCAACATCGATGCTAAACATCTAAAAATACTCGTAATTTACTGTTGCTTTCAATCATTTCGCTTCGAGTGAAAGTCATTCAATAGAAGAGTTTTACTGTTGTTAGTTTTTCAGTTTTTTTAGTGTTATGGATGACTGCCCCAGCGTTTTTTCAACTAATTTGCAAGGCATCGCTTTGTATTTTGTATTATTTGGACTAGTATGTGGAAAGTTTCTTTATGCGTCGGCGGAAGTTGCCTCGGTATCTACTATAGGTAATATATAAATCAGTTTTTATAGTCTAATGAACACCCGCAGCTGTAGGTTTTTCAATCTCTTGCCATCTCTTCTCTTTTTCTTCGATCTTAACTTAATTGGATTTTTTAGGTGCAACATGAAAAACATTTAACTTAAGTATTTAAACTTGAATTTTTTTTAAGATAAGCTTACTAACTTACATTTCTGCAATTTTAAAAATTTAAAATTAACTGTTTAAATCAGTAAATAAATTGTGTTTCATTTTCGAAACGCAATAATAATAAATGTATACTGTACTGTACTGATTTTTACAGCTTGGTGCCTGAAGTCAGGCTATAAAGTAGATGGCATCTGTTGTCAGCCGGTTTTCAGCTAGCATTAAAACATCCATGTGCATTTTATATTTAATTAAACAACTTGATTGCTATCAGAACATCATGAGTATTTAGACTTTAATTAAAAGGCAACTCCACAATTAAGTATACATTACAGTCCCCGGCATAAATATTTTGGCACCCTTTAAAGTTAGTTCTAGCCAAATTTCTAACTTACTTCATGTAAAGTTTGGTATCAATGGAAATCTTTTGAATTCCTTAAGAATGATGCAATACTTTTCTTAACCCATTAGGTACCCATTGAAATTTTCGAATTTTTGTAAACTTCTAATTTTTCAACTTTTTTCCTCGATTTTTAAAAACAATGTTTTGATGCAGAAAGTTTCTCTAAACAATTTAAATAGTGACTGCAAAAAATTTTTGAAATATCTGTTCGCTAGAATTTTTAATAATTTTTTGAAATTGGCGAAAAAGGCACTTTTTGTGCGAAAATGAGGAAAAAGTGCCTTTTTCGCCATTTTCAAAAAAATATTAAAAATACTAGCGAACAGATATTTCAAAAATTTTTTTTGCAGTTACTATTTAAATTGTATAGAGAAACTTTCTGCATCAAAACATTGTTTTTAAAAAATCGAGGAAAAAAGTTGAAAAATTAGACGTTTACAAAAACTCGAAAATTTCAATGGGTACCTAATGGGTTAAGAAAAGTATTGCATCATTCGAAAGGAATTCAAAAGACCTTTCCATTGATACCAAATTTTACTTGAAGTAAGTTCGAAATTTGGCTAGAACTAACTTTAAAGGGTGCCAAAATACTTATGCCGGGGACTGTATACAAATTCTTGTATGTAAATAAAGTAAATACTAAAAATATATTCTTATATTTTTTGAGCACAGAAGAAGGCTTGTCTTTCTAATGATTCTTTGGATATTTTCATAAATCAATGCATAAATTACATTGCATTGAACTTAATTCTAAAATAAATGTTTTAGACAAATTCTTAAGAATCATGTTGTGAAGAAATCGAAAGATATGTCGAATTTTCTTATACTAACAAATTTCGTTACTTTTTATCTCTTTTTTTTAGTCATTGATGAATAATGAAGTTTGAGTGTGTGTAATGGCAAGATTTATTGCCATTGCGAGTGGGAATGAGTTCGTCTTTTGGGGCCGAGAAAGTGTTGCTCAAAAATGCATTACGATGCATTAACAATTAACCATTAATAGCTATAAACTGTTGATGGTCTGTGTGAATCCATGGATATCCATAGAGTACGACGAGTATTCAATGCTTTATAGACTTGCCGATTTTAATTAAGTGTTGCATGTTGCAAGTTGCATGTTGGCTCTTGTATTTGTGTCTATAGTATGTATATTTACTTTTGTGAATTTCATTTTGGACAACTTTCTAGCGTGAAATTATGTAAAGTATCTGATGCTGACGACGCTTGTGTAGCTTGTTAATATTGTCGGTGCGTGTCGGCAACTAATTAGTTGCAAATCATTTGCGCACTTATATAATCGAATTAGACAATGGGGCGGCAATTCATAATTTATGGACATAAAAATATGATCCATGTTTACACAACAACTTGAACTGTGAGTTCACTTACCATTGAGGCTGATTTCTGTTTGGCAAAGGCGCGATGATGCGCGGAAATCGGTTCGCTAACCACACTTCCGGTGTCCATGATCCGATTTGGGTAACTGCAAGAGAAATATGTAGGATTATAGTACATGGAAATATATATCAGGCAGCATAGTACACTTTGAACTTTGATGCCCGAGTGCTGCCACTTCAAAGTCACTTTAATTTGCGTTCCGCATCGTTGCGCTAAAACAATTGCCAAGTACTATACAGACAGTTGAGTTTGTCTTGGCTTTTTCAATCCTCAATCCTCGGTTCTCTAGTCTACAATTTTCGGTTCGTCGGTCTTAACAACTTTGGCATGTTACAATTTTGTAGCGCGCCTCGTTGAGAGCCAGTTTAATTAGTTCTCGGCTATATTTAGAAGCTTCTATCTATGCATGCACTACATTAGGCCCTAAAACGTGTCTTTTGCTGCTAACTGAAAAGCGGAAAAAAAAAACAGAAAAAAGATAGTCATAATGACATGCAAATGTGCTGTAGGGCGTTGAATGTGCCGTTACTGCAACAACAGCAGCTGAAACTGCAACTGCAACCCACTGAGCTGCTGATTGTCAGTTCAGTTGCAAGAGTTGCTCACAGCACGCACTTTCGTTCGTATAGATACAAAGTTGTAGATACAAACACACACACTTATAAGACATTGTCTGGGAGCCGCGAAAACAAAGATATGCATTTGATATGCAGATTTTCATAGCTACACACAAGGTACACACAACAAGATACAGATGTAGATACAGATACAGCTATGTACATACAAGCCAAAGATGATGTTGCTGCTTGTTGTCTGCATAGATCACATTACCTAATGTGGCGGCAACTGTTGCCTTTGTGCTTTTCACTTGTTGTTTTTCAAATATGCTTCTGCTTCTTCTTTTTCTTTTACCGCGGCTAACTCTCAAAGCACCAAAAAAAAAAACACAGAAGGAAAAAATACAAAGAGTCTCATTCATAGCTTGTCATAGATACTTGTGACACACAAATGTATCTGACAGATGCTGCCCAAGATTTCCTTAGCATAACATATGCTAATGGCGGAGAGATTAATGTACAGCAAACCGTTAGCTTCCTTTTTAATGGCTTTGACAATAAGCCAGATTATAATGGAATATTTAAAAAACACTCTAAAGCTTAGCTATTTACTGATATATTAAAATTATAAGCCCCTTTATTTCTTAAGTATAAATAATGCATTCTACGATAACTATTGGAAAGATATTTTGACGTACATATCATTTATTGAAACTAATGTCGAATTTGAAACTCTAGCTTAATTTAATTTTTTTGTGCAAAATAACAAAATTGTTTTCAATATTAAATGGTTTTGTTATAATTTATATTTACATTGAAAATATGTCACCAAGTAAAAGAAAAGAAAATATATATTCATTTAAAATCTCAGGCATTTTTTCCTTACAATATTTATAACTTAACTAAAAGAAGTTTGAGCTAGAGAAGTTCTTTTGTAATTCCCTGATAAAAAAGTTGTTCTTGCCTACTTGTATGGTTATCAAATGTGCGCTTTAGGTACTCGTATCTGTATCTGCATTTGTATCTGTATCTTTTGCTGTGAATCTGCTTATAACATCACTTTGACATTGTGCTATTTTGGCTGAACTTCCTTGTCTTCGAGATGAAACAAGTCAGTCATTAGTCTCTTAGACTAATTACCATGCTGGCATCGTTCTACAAATTCAACTTAGAACTTCATCAACATGACAGCTTTGAGTCTTATCTGGGTGTTAAGGTTGTTTTCAGTTTGCGTGTTGCCTACAGGTAGGCAGACAGGTCGACAGGTAGACAGAACCGTCAGGAACTACACTACACGACACGTTCTCAGTCTCAGTTGTTGTTGCTGTAGCCTATTGTTTTTGCTGATGTTTCGGAAATTCGAGAGACCATCATTAATCTAATTTAGCATTAATGCTTAATTACGAACTGACGAGACCCAAATGAGAGAGAGAGAGAGAGAGAGCTTTCTTGGGGGCCATTTTTTTAGAACATAGGAGTATGTATGTTGAGAATAGAGTTAGTTAAATCTGAATTACGACAATTTGTGCAAATTGCAGGCTTGTCAAAAGTCCAAAGGTCGCTAAATTGCTGCAGTGTCAGTTACAGCGTGAGACTAAAACAACAGCAACAACAACATTTTCTGCACTCAAGCATGAAGATCATTGAACTATGTATAAACGGATGCATGCATATAGAAATTTATACTTATACATACTCATTTAATATGTTGCAGAATTTGCGTGGCCAACTTGAAGGGCTCTGCCCGCAATTCAATTCAATAAAAACAAGTGCAACAAGACATGGCCATAACCCAAGACTCTTGACTGCAACTGCAACTGCGACTGCGACTATTTCCCAGGCATACACAACGGAGGCCGTGTGGGCGCTGAAGGGGCGTTGAGACCGCTGAAGCGCAACCACACCAAGACCCAAGACCAAGAACAAGACCAAGACCAGAAGACCAGAAGAACCCAAAGAAATAGCCAGAGTTGTACCTTTGGCCGTGTCTGATAATTACCAAGCGATGGTCGCCGTCGCTTACCAAACGCAAAAAGTGGCGGTGGTCTTAAATAAGTTTGCGAGGGGGGATCAATAGGTTGTGAGACCTGGCCTTAAACATGTAGTGATCTGGGAGCTAAAAATAATAATTAAATTGATTTATAAAAACCAAAGAGACTAATCACAATTGTGTCGAAAGATGATTCAAAAAGAAATATTGTAAATGATTTGAATTAATTAGAGTGATAAGGAAAGATAAGAAAATATCTGAAGATTCAAAAAAGTTAAAGAGATTCAATAAATTGAAATCTATTCTTTGATAAAAGCAGATTTCTTATCAGAGCTAATTTATATTTAAAATTCTGAAAATTCTGAATAGTAAAAAAGTTCGCTAGGTGGAGTTCTGTTTATCGTTAACAGATAAGTTATGTTTCATTTTTCTTGAACAGCCCTCGATTATGTTATGTATATTTAACTAACATTAAGTGAAGCGGCTGCGTGTTTCCGGTGTTATAGACAACAGAAAATTGACAAAAAAAAAAAGAGAACCAAGTTTTGAAACAGGGTGCGAGAGGTGAGGTGAGGAGAGGCAGGTGTCGATGTTGGGTTAAACAGTTGAACAGGCTGTAACCGAGAATGAGAACTAGTTGCAAATGTACTGTTAAATTTATGTTGAAATATAAACAAATTGCATTCGGCTGGTCAAGCAACTGGAACATCTGCAAGGTGAAAGAAACTCGTTGGCTGCGGATACAAGATTACAAATTCCAAAATTCCGGATTCCGGTCTATCAACGGCTCGTTAACTTGTGTTTTTCGAGCTTTGACTTTGACCGAAAATGACCTGAAAACAAATGGTCACAGGTTTCGAAATTGGTGTCGCTTATGTCGCCACAAGTTGTCAATCGAGTGGAAAAGGTCTAGCGGTAGATGAAAATGCTAGGAAAAGCCAAGCAGCCAAGAGCAACCACTGATCATGGTCATAAATTCTAATTAGAGGTGCAGTTTTGATAGGTAGATGATTCTGTTGATGTCTATATGGTCAGGCGACTCTTGGGGAATCACAAGTGGTTAGACGCCTCACTGAATTGGTTTGATTTGATCTCTTTGCCCATAAATATGCATTGAAATTATAGCTGATCTCTATCAGTTGACAATTGCATAAATTTCTTGTACTTCATTGCGATGCAGTGAAAAGCTCAAATCGTTTGATCGCTAAACTTTCAAACTTCCCACGCGCTGTTAAGCTTTGCCCTGTACGAAAATTGAAATTGAAATGAGCTTTTTATGCTAATGAAATGCACGAATTCAAAGGCAATTCCATTTCAAATTATAACATTTATACAGTTGCTGTTATTAGTGTTGTTGTTGCTGTTGTTGCTGTGCATTCGAGTGAGCTAAAATATTTGTAGAGACGTTTTTTGCCCCCCACGTATAAAATGTCCAATTAAAACGCGTTTTCTGATTGAAGGTGTTGCCCGACTCAACTTTGTCGTCGTCTGCCCGCTTGTTGTTTATATATTTACAAACATACATATTTATATATTTCACTTTTTATTTTGAAGCGCACCTACAAAATTGTTGCGAGATGAGCTCAGTGCGCCCACAATTTGTGTGTTTCTTGTCGTAATGGGCAATGCAAATTATTTTGTTCAATTACTTAAATGGAGATGACACCTGTTTTGTTTTCAAATACAGTCATAAGCAAACAACATTTAATTTAACGCTTATGACGCGTCAGTTAATGCAAATAAGCTATAGATAGAGAGCTGGCAAAAGCAGTCAAACTAGCCAGAGATATTTGTTAAATGGACCATTATTGTATTGAAAATTTTACTAGAATGAACTAAATATTTTACAAAATTTTTAATTTTCTTATTTTTTTGAAATGGTTTTTCAATTTTTTTTAATTAATTAAATAAGCTAGTCTCTTTTAACTCTCTGTTAACTAGCGCTGTTAGCGACTGCCGTTTGTTTAATTATGCTGTTAACTTAACAGATGACTGCTTGCGTATGCTGTTAACATTTCTCTGTTCTGTTAAGAACCATTCTGTACGCGTAAAGGCTGGTGCGAATCAGACAACATGCTAGCAAGCGCCTCTTTAGCTCAGTGGCAGAGCACTGGTCTTGTAAACCAGGGGTCGTGAGTTCAATCCTCACAGGAGGCAACTCGAAATAATGAAAATGTTTCTTTTTTTAAATTTGTTGTTTTTTTTTTGTTTGTTTTTGCTTAAATTAAATATTTGTAATTAATAACATTGTCATAAGTCAAGGCTTAAGTGATTTATTTATGAATTCGGTATATATTTTAATTTTGTTTGTCAACTTTATAAATTCACTCTAGTATTTGAGGTATAACAAATATGTTAATAATGTTTGTTATATTTGAAGCAAGATATCCACTTAATATTAACTAAACTTTTAGAGTGTTTTATCTTCGTTTTGGTTGAAAGGCGCTTGCGTTTGTTTTTTCTGTTATTCAAAATAATTAACGAATCATTATAATAAAAATTGAGCACAAAGGTTTGTGTGTTTTATAAACATAAACATTTACCCCCCGGGCCAGCGAATGATATTTCCGAACAGCTGTTTTTCGCTGATAAATACGGGTACTCTCTTTTATGTGTGTGAGTACTCATGACTGCTGGTATCTGATGAATGCCTTTGGCACAGTTTCAATTTCAACTCAAGCTTTTTATAGTCGTAATTTATGTGACCAAATGAATTGTTTGTCACACACACACACAAATTAGCACAGCTCTAAACTCACTTGACAATTGTGCTCTGGTATGTGCACAAGTGTTTCACTGTAATAAAAGCAACAATAATAACAATAATGACAATGGCAACCAGAGCGACATTGATAAAATAATCACCTTAATAGAGCCTGAGCACATGGCCAGCAAATGGACCAGCGACAGACCAGACGCTGAAATGGCCAGAAGAAAACGAGGAACTGGGGAAACTGAAGTGAGTATTACAATACACAAGTTAATGGACTTGACACAAATACGTTTTGTTTTAAGGTTTGTGATTCTGCATTAGCATTTCTTCATTTTAATCATCAACTTCAGCTTCAACTTCAACTTTGACTTTGAGCTCAGCTGGTCTAAAGTGGTTTACCTGACCAGACTTCTTAGCCAGGTGCTTGGCAGTTGTGCTGCGGGTCGAGTGCTCGTACTTGGTCATGTTGATAATTAGCCATAATCTCAGCGAACAATTAACGTCAATGAGTTCACCTAGAATGTCATTTGGGTCGCGTGAAAGTTGTGCTGGCAAAATCATTTATGCAAATCAATTTTTTAAGCTCTAGAAAGTTTATAGACTGGACGATCGTACATTGATATGAGTTATTTAAGTATTGGTTACACTCAATCGAAACGAAAGTGCAAATTATTGTTGTCGATCTTTCAACGATTTGTCAAACATCGGAAATATCAATCTTCAGATGCAAAGCGAAATCTAAAATCAATAGTCGAAGCAGGTGAAAATAAAGATCATGCTGAATGAAGCTTTAATTGTTGTCAGCTTCTTTGAAATGAAAGTGAAACTAAAACAGTTTCAACTAATAGAAAAGGTTAGATACATAAACTGAACTCGTTAGCTGCTTTCCAATCAAGCTCAAGTTGCATTTGAGTCTAGACTCTAGAAAGAAGGAAAAATATAAGAAGATTTACATATCAATGGCCAGAAACTTTGATTGGGTTGTTGGCATTGAGCAGAAAGACAAATACATATACTCGTAAGACAAGAGACAAAGAGCAAACGAAAAACAAATACGACAAAGTCAACAGAAGAAGAATCTAAAAAAATATGTTAATTGAGCCCCGGTTCAACATCCTGTTCGGGATTGGGCCCAAAAGGGTTTTTTGGCCCTTTTTTTTAAGAATTCGAATCTCAATAAACCTAGTACCGTTTGTCGTTAGCTGTCTACCTCAATTGTTATTCAAATGCAATGCACACAGACAGAGACAGAGGCTCTTAAAATTAATGACAGTATCGAGAGAACAAGACAATTGGAAACAGTGAAACACTGAGATACCTGCCACTGCCACTGTGTGTGTTTGAATTGTGAAGTGAGTTCAACAATTACCTGAGTCTGAGTCTGTGAGTCAACCGCAGAAAATCATATGTAATTATAGCGCTGCATCAATGCATGAACATTGGTCAAGGGCGAAACTAGAAATTCCAATAGAATTTCAATTTCAACTAAATGCAACTCTTGATTTGATTTTGTGGCTTTTTATATAAAATTGCCATACAGGCAGATAATCAGCTGACTGAAATCGATTTTAATTACTGAAGGCATCAGCAATTCAAATCGCGTTTTAATAGCCCGTAATTTATTTCTTTCTATATATTATACATATGTGTATATATAAATATGTATACGAATATGCTTTTAAACAATTTTCTTTCTTGATTGCGAAAGGCAATTCTTTTGTTATGATAAGCCAACAAACTTTCAAGCCAACTCTGTCAGGTCTTTTGTCTGCGGTCTATCCACTGAATCAAAAAAAAAAAGAAAAAATACAAAACTAAGCAGAACAAAAAACTATTTCGTAATCCATAATTCAAGTGTAAGATTTGCCAAAATGCGAGAACGTGAAAAGCAATTTAAAGTCAAGATCTAAAGTTTTTTTTGCAAATCTTCAGCTGCAGAACCTTGCATAATCATTTTGTACAATGTGTACTTGGAGGAGCGGCCTTAGCTAGATAGATATTATTGTGCCACATCATTGCTGGGTGCGCCTCTAGGCAGGCTGCACTGTGCGCTAAAAATGTAATGTAACCAAGCTGTAATCATCCAATGATTTAACCTTTACAAATGACTTGCACTCCAGTGAGTAACTCCATGTGTTATAAGTTTCTAATTTCAGTTAATTGATCACTTACCACTATTATTCGTATTATTCGTATATGCTCGATAAATGTGATTCTGAATTGCCTTTGTGTCGGTTTCGAAAATGTTCAAAACACACGCATCCAAATCAATGGAATTTCATTTCAATTCATTTCATTTGGTCTCGATTCAATTCATTTCGTGCGACTATTGTTGCAATTATTTACACTTTGGCAATAAATCAATGAAAGCGGCTATTGTGTGAATCTGCTGCTGTTGCTGCTGTTTCTGCTGCTGCTGTTGCTGCTGTTGCTGCTGTTGCTGCTTCTGTTGCTGCTGTGTTTGCCACCAACTTCGCGACCGTCACTAAATTGACGCACAATTCACACTATTATCGTTGTTATTATCTTTCATGTACATTTGTACATATATTTATTACAATTGTTGACTTGGCTTTCAGTTCAATTTTTGAAAATGTTGACCACAAATTATTGCCGTTTTTGCTTTGATTCAATTAATTCAATGATTCAATTCAATTCGTGCGCACTCGCACATCGCACACAATTCAATTTCCGTTTGTCATACAAGTATGTTTGACTTCCTTTTTGCTGCATTTCCGTTCTCTCTCACCCCCTCTCAAAATCCGAACAGGAAATTTACACTCGAGCGCAAAAAACTAATAAACAAACGACAACAAGAAAAATACACAAATATTCGCGTCGCGACTGACGATTCAAGAGATTCCTTATTCACAAGGCAGCACAATTTCAAGTTGCGCAGGCGCACAACAATTCAAAAGATCGAAACGGACGCGAGAGCGAGCAATGAGAGCGTAACGGCGAGAGAGCGCAACGTTGTGTCTGGCACGACGGCTACTTGAGCACTGAAAGTGCTGAGCAACAGCAGCGGCAGCAGCAGCGGCAGAAGCAGCAGCAGCAACAGCAGCGTAGCAGAAGCAGCCGCTGTAAGCAGCGACTGCGCCAATGAGAGGGTAACTTTTTCAGTTTATGTTAAAGAGTAACTAATATTTGGTCAACATGCTTGTAATTTTCAGGGACTGTAATTATAATAATTTTTAAAATATAAATTATTTAATAAAAGTTATTATTTTATTTTTATCAAACAAATTAAAAGAAAACTTTTTTTATCAATCTAAATAAAAAAAATTATATAATAGAAATTAAAGTTCAATTTTAAGTTAAAAATCATAGTATCCATTTTTATAATAAAAATTGGAAAAATGTAAAAATAATTTTCATTTTAAATGTTTATTGTTAAAATTGAAATATAACTTTTATTGTATAATTTAAAAAAAATTTTAATTAAGTTTATTGAGTTTCTCATAATCTTAACAATTATGTTATATTTAAAAAAAAATTAGACACGTTAAATAATAACTTCATAATTTGTTTGTATAATAATTAATTTGTATTAATAAATATTTATAGTATAAATATTTAAAGTTGTCAGAGTAGGCACTAACTAATTAATAATAATAATAATATTTTATGTATATGAAATCAAGAAATGAACAAATAGATTTCTTCAATTTATTTTTAAGCACTCATTTTGAAGTCAGCAACTTTGAAGCCAGCCCTCGCTGTTACACGCTACACAGTCGCATTGAGTTTGATCTCAGCTCTGCCAAATTTGGTGGTGGGTTTTTGTAGAGAGTATGCCTAAACGAGAGAGAGAGGGAGAGACAGATAATGTGAGATGTGTTTCGTATGAATTACTAGGGCAAGCATAGCTCAACTTTGGTTTAAAACTATGTACAATAGTCGTTGCAGTATGGAGTTAATAGTGAAGTGCATTGAACTCCCCCTACTCAGATAGGAATTGCATCTTTGGCAGGAGGCGTCTCCTTATTTTGACAGCTGCCATCGGCTTGAGATTTTTATGATGTGCATCTTAAATGTTCATTTCCGTGCTTGGATTATCGCTCGAGTTTTATATTGGTAAACCCATTGACTGGCTGACACACGACGTCGCGACGTCGCGATGGCAGACAAATGTTGATAAAGGTGGTGCCTTTATGAAGTGGCGCGGCATTTGGATGTGGCATTCTGATCCAGATAGAGATCAGTGCGCGCTCGTGCGCAAAGTCAATTAAAATGATCACAACAACCCAAACACGGCACAGGCACAATCATACTGCGCAACCCTTTGTCGTAGGGGGCTGTAGCATTTTGGATTTATAGTATAAGGGCGGCGTTGATTACATTTGTCCATTAAAAATCATTAAAATTAGCACAGCACGAAGCACCCAAAACAGACGCAAAACTAAAAGGCATAAATCAAAAAAATAAAAAACAAAAAAAGGATTGCATTTGTGAATTTACCAAAAATAGGTATGTGAAAAGGTCCTTTCGCATGCCGTGCACGCTTTTCAAGTGCTGCCCTTCTGCACACTCCCTTTTTTTTGGCTAGGTTTTTTTTTGACTCAACATTTCGATTAGCTAATGTCGCCGCCTATAAATCAAAGCTCGGACAATGGTGCGGGCCCATTAAAACATATGTAGAAAACAGTGAAATGTGGGCATACCGTTAGTCTATTACAAAATCAAAACTGTTAAAACCAGCCAAATATAAAAAAAAAAGATGTTATTACCATACAAGTTTGTTGTTTGAGTCTTTTGATTCTGCTTTTCATTGACGCGGTGAAATGTGGTGACAAAAGAACTTGATAAACAGTAAGAGCAGAAAATCAAGACTACGCAATAGCACACAATACATGTGTGTGTTTGTGTGTGTGTGCCTGTCAACTTGCCACAAACCACGACGTGTACTATCATAAAATAACAGACACTTCCTTGAGGATGCACATTCGAGGGGCAAATCACTTGTCGCTGTCATTCCACAGCTACTTTTTTATGGTTTTCCCGAAAAATAGAAAAGAACCAAAGTAAACATTTAAAAATGCCGCAAGTGGCAGGAAAATCTTTCAAGCATTTGCTGGGAACTCAACACGGGTCAAAAGGCCAACAGAAAACGTTGTAAATTGTAAATTGTAAATAGTAATTTTGTGGCTGCACGAGAAACACAAAATTTTCGGGGGCACTTGAAAAAAACAGAAAACAGGACGGTGCCTGCCACTGCCACGCCGAACTAATTTATGCCCCAGGGTCAAAGTGATGCCTGAATTTCCAATTGCCTCCTCTTTAAATACTCTGCTCTGGTATCCCCTCTGTATTTCCAATTAAACAAATTTATGCGGCACGCCAATGCTCTGAGTGTGTTCATAGGATGATGATACACAGTGCGAGTATTGAGTGGCACTTTCAACTGTTTCAACATTCGTCAGGTGTCTATCTATCCCGGTTAACGATTCCCAGTTCTCGCTTCTGGCTTTCCGGTTGCCAAGTGCATGTTCATGAAACATAAAACATTTCATGATCGCGGGACCATAAATTGTGTCACTAATGCAATTTCGCAATTAAAGTGCAACAGGAAAGTAAGAACTTCAACATCATTGGCCCATAAAATATGTTATACTTACGAGTACACTTACTAGCTCTTAGTTTCTCTAGCTAACTCAAACAAATAAATTTTATAGGCACTTGTATTTTTTTTGTATTATTCATTTCAAAGTCAACTTTAGGCAGTCGACAAATTAAAAACTTAAATAATACATTTGCCAACTAAAATTGTATTTAAATCAAATCAAAATTGAAAAAAAAAGATATATTCACAAAGTTTTGATTCATCATAAAATCTCACTTGACCAATTGATAGAAAATCTTTAAAAGATATTCAAAGATACTTTTAGATATTCGCGATATATATTTCTATGCATATTTTAAGATTTTAATCAATATTTATAGGCAGCAATTCATTAAGAAATTTGAGGTTTCCTATTTAAATAAAATTTAACGAACTTCTTATTTTACATAAATTGATTATGATTGATTGTTGAAGTGAGAGCAGCTTTTGTTAATTAACTAGAAGCTGCGAAAGTGCGACTGTTGGCTGAAGCTTAAAAGATACAATCTATGAAATGATATCTGAGCTAGTTACAAAAAAGATACTCTCGCAAGGATTGCCTCCTGTGAGGATTGAACTCACGACCCCTGGTTTACAAGACCAGTGCTCTGCCACTGAGCTAAAGAGGCGGCTGTTTTAATGGCGCAAAAGTAGCGAACTTCAGCTACAACTTCAGAACTTCAAGCTGCTCGTCTTGCAGATGCAAGCTTTGCACTTGTATCTGTATCTGTATCGGTGGCTTGTATCTTGTATCTTGAACGCGTATCTGGGGCGAACACATGTTGACACAGTTGCTGCCGAGTCTGATAACTGTTTTAATGTTTTCGACAGCGTCAAATATGAAATGTGTACAGACACGACAAGGTCAGCGTCAGGACCGGATATTAATTTAAAAATGAATTACACACACTCATACTTTTATTATTATTATCTTAATAATAATCATCATCATCATCATCAACTGAGCTCAACCCGAACGTGATGTCGATGTGCCGCGGGCTGTGCGCTTCAGTGGCCCATGACAATTAGGGCCAAAAGAAGAAATTTAGTTTCGGCAGGCTCACCTGTTGTAAGTGAAACCAGCTGAAATGGCGTCGAAGTCGAAGTCGAAGATGAATCCATTAGTCGGGCTCAAAACGAAAACGACATGCCCAATGAACAAATATTTTCACATCATCGTTTTGATTACCACAGCTTGCACTTGTGGTTGTGCGTGCGTGTGTGCGTGTGTGTGTGTGGAGATCAGTTCAATTTCAGTTTTCAGTTTCGAGGCAACAGTGCGTGGTAAATGGATCAACGATCTATGCGCTTCACTGGCCCATCTGAGCCTCATCAACCTCATCCTGCCCGCCAACAAATCAATTGATTTCAGCTTCTGCAACACACATGTGATGCCCAGGGAATTCACACGGCGCACAGCAGGACCTAAAGCTGGGCCAGGACCAAGACCCTTGCCTTACCCGGCCCCTGGGCCATATAAAAATAAAGGTAATTGCAATTAGGCGAGACAAACAACTGGCGCGTGCTGTGCGCCGTCAGAGTTGTTGGAAATTTAACAGCTGTTGGACACCTCTAAAGGCGTTAACAACAACCGAACACACTTTTATCGAAACCCATTAAACATAGGGTTTTGCCCTAAATTCATACATATGTCTAGGCAAAGATCATAAGGGGCAAACTTCTTAAACCCCATTAAGAATTTCTTCTTTTTTTTACCATTTCGGATTTTCCATTAAATATAAAGTAAATAACATACGAATATTTGAAATTGCCATATGTTTTTTTTTAAATGAAACTTTTTATATCACAGAATCTTTGTCAATTGCATAAATTTCTATATAAATAAAGTAAAGAACATAAGAACATTTAAATTTGCAAGACATTTTCTTAAAAAGAAACTTTTTATGAAGTTTGATCAGTTCAAATTATGATATCTGCTACCAATAAGTTAATAATAGGTATTAAAAATAATAGTAAGTTTAATCTCATCAGTTCAAAGGAAAATGTAAACTATATTGAAGTTCAAAAATATGTATATTCCATTATAATCCAGCAGAGTTTCGGCTAAGCAACAGATTTGAAATTCGAATTTAGTTATCGTAAAAAATCGCATTAAAATAAAACCGCAAAAACGATTTCAAATCACATCAAATCTTTATTAGCTGCATTTAGCGGCTTATTTTTTTTTCTTCCTGTTTGACAATCGACCCCGAAAATGCCAACGAATTGAAGGATGCGGCGAACAATAGAGGAATTGGGTGAGAAATTGGCTGATTTAGTGTAAAATTGCCTGAGCTCAAATGGGGACAAAAAACCAAAAAACAAAAAAATGAGTTTTAATGCGCGCTGACAGGCGCAGAGGCATTTCATCAATGCGCACATTATCCTTTGCATAAAAAAAAGACGTGTGTGTCAGTCGTCAGGCAATTTGTCACGGCCTGTCAGTGGCAGTTGCAGCGACTGACGACGGACTCATCAATCTCATTCCGAGGTTGTAACTGTATTAGATGTTAAATATCAGAGAGATGCGTTCATGTCCTGCGCTGTGTCCTGTGTCCTGTGTAAGCTGCGCACGCGCCACTCACTCACAATTTCCCAGTTTTCCCAATTTTCCATTTCCCTTTTGCAGCTGTCGCCGCCGACGCCGACGCCACCACTCGACATGTAATTGTTGTTGGTGTAAATGTTGCTGTTGTTGTTGCGCATATTCAACCCCCTTTTGGATTGCGTGGAAAACGCGCCCGTCTGGCATTAGCTTTTGTTTTCCACTTGAGCGTCCATGCCATACAATGCCAGACGCAGTCTAGAGAGCACTTTCCATTGTTGTTGTTGCTTTGTTTTTTTACTTTGCTTTTCACTCTTTTTTTTTGTGTTTCGGTGCACTTGATTATTTGTTTCTGATTCCAATGGCAAAAGAGTTCCATGCGTTGCGTTAATGAAAATTCAATTGATGCATTTGTTGACTCCCAGTTCCCAATTTCCCAATCCAAAATTTTCAGTTCCTCTCATGTCCCGCCGCGTTGCCTTTTAAACTTTAAACTTTACGGCCGGAACACATGTGGCGCTACGGAAAAACTGCAGTCAGGAATCTTTTATTAAATTATTTTAAAATAGATTTTCTCAAGGGGCAATCGAGCAATTAAATTGAATTATTTTGAAAAATGTGAGGAAATAAGAATTGAAATGAACTAAGTAAATAAAATTTATTTAGATGGCTCCTTTTCTACGTTTCTTTTATACATATATAACACTACTACTGAGATATGTTGATTTGTATCCGATTGTTCCTATGGCAGCTATATGGTAAAGGAATCCGATTTTACCAGGCAAACATACAATCTGTAAGCTTGGTTAAATTATCTTAAGAAGCAAAAAAGTTTAGCATAATAAGAAATTTGCTGAACTTTGTACAAATTTCAGCTTTCTAGCTTTAACTGTTTGGCCTACACGTTAGTATGTCAGTCAGTCAAGACATAGAGTTTTATATTTATAGATTGTTCATCTTTCTTAAGTTTAAGTGACATAATTATAGATATAATTATGGATAAATAACTTAAATGTATAATTGTCAAAAAATAAAAAAAATGAATCAAAGATCAATACTAAAACTGATTGATTTGTTGTTTATTTGTTGTAAACTTTATCAATTTCAAGCCGGTTTCCAACTCAGGGCTAAGCTTTAAAATAAAATAAAATCAAATGCAGATTTCTCTTTATTGTTTATTGATATATAATTAATCGAATTGGCTTGCGATTGTGTTGGATTTGGGCCGATTTCAATGTCATTGTAACGATGGAAATCAATTCGCTTTGGAAAACGTTGTCAACACTGCAATAAACTTGAACTTAAATTTATTTAAATGATTGTTGAAAATTAATTAAGAAGCGCAATTAAATTTGCATCGCGTTTGCTCAGGAGGTAACAGGGGAAAAACTTGGTCAACGAAACTCGTTTTAGCCGCTTAAAAAGACATTTTCAGAGATGACAACAATATGATACAAATAGGCACAAGAGCCATAAAATGGCTCTGAAAATGGCCAAGAGTCAGTTTTATATTTCGTATTTTCGTAACACAGTTGGACAATAGAATTGCAAATTGTTATAAATTATTTATGGTTTAAATGTCAAGAGCCACCCACAAAACTGGCCAATTACAATTTACAATTTGTGGGTAAATGATGAAATATGTTTCAATTACGTGTGTTGCAAGTCGGGCAGGGAAGGTGGCAGGAAGCTGCTAACTGGGCCTATAGAAACATTTCGTTTATTTAGTTTATGCCATTAATTGCGTTGTCTGTTGCCTGTTTGTGTCTCTGTCTTTGTCTGGGCTTTGGTTATTGTTCGTGAATGAAATGAGTGCTCGTGTGAGTGCGCTTCAAGTTGACATGAATCGTTGCAACAACTGCAGCAACAATGGAGTGTACTTTTAAACACAGAATGCCGGAAGTACATAGCATATTGCACAACAGCAACAACAGCAACAACAACAACATATTGTTGAGTGTTTTTGTTGTTTCAAGTTTGCAACGGAAGTTTAATGAAATTTTTGCACAATCGAGAATCGTAAATGAAATGAAATAAACTGTAATTAACTGACGGCCCTTGAGTGCACAAATTAATGGTTATAAGTAGTAGTTGGTAGGGCATATCAGGGACTTATCAGTGGGTAGGTAAGCATTTATTCCACATGAATTTGCATATAAAAACAAGAGTATGAGTAACACGGCGAGTCCGAGTCGGAGGGTCAGTGAATGAGATATTACACAATGACTGCAATTCAAAATGCATTCACATTCACAGTCACATTTCTAACCTGGTCTCCTGCTCACAATGTATGACAATTAGGGGTGGATCAGGACTCAGGACCCAGGATGATGATGCTGCAATTGCAATTGCAACTGCAACTGCTGAGAGTGATAAATATTTTGCGCCTGAATGACAGCTCATAAAGAGAGTTGCCAAATGGATCGGTTTATACCCATTGACAGCAGCAGTAGCAGCTTTATTGATAATGTTCATGTTCAATGGAAGTTGTAACACTGATTACATATTGTCAAAGGGCGCATCCTTTTGAGTGGCACTGTACTGCAAGTGGCAGCTGTCGGATTTGTTGTTTGTTGTAAGCATCGTTTATTTGCCGCTTACAACATTTTAAACCCCCTTTTTTTGATTGATGAAGTTGAGATACTTTTGACATGTTGTCCAGTTTTGTTGCATTCAGCACCCTCCAGCCTGCAAGTGTTTTCCAACACTGCCAAAAAGGGTTACATTGCCAAAGTCAATAGCAGAAGGGGATTCAACAGCTTACGAAATTACCATACAACGAAAATCGTTGCGCCCTCGGGTCCTCGGACTAAGGCTTAGCCCTTGCTTGAGGTGAGTATTCGGATTCGGGTTCGGATTCGGTTTCGGTTTCCCGTCTCATTGTGCATAATGCATTTTCACAGCGGTACACCACCCCAAAAAAAGGGAAAGTGGGCGTTGTAATGTTGACACTGTAATTTACGCATTTCTCCTTTTATGTGTAATGCAAAATTTGCATAACGCATTCAGTTTCAATAGGACTTTGAAAGGGCTGGCGTTGGGTAATTTGATATGCACATAATGCATAATAATACCCACATATGTAAGTATGTACTCCTTTAAACATATGTATATATATGTGCATTTACTTCAAGCAAAAGGTACAGTCATGCTATCTTATTTTTTGCTGCTGAAAAAGATCTTGAATATTTCATCTACGAAGCTCCCTATTTTATTTTTTAAATAAAGATTTTTAGCAACAATAC
Organism: Drosophila recens; assembly: GCA_037043495.1. NCBI lineage: Eukaryota > Metazoa > Arthropoda > Insecta > Diptera > Drosophilidae > Drosophila > Drosophila recens. The sequence goes on along the minus strand of JBAMBJ010000951.1, from coordinate 63,710 downwards.
AATTAATAGTAACGAGTAATTTAAAATATAATTTCTTTATAATTTCTCTCTTTTTTGCAAAGTAAATACATAAATCTCTTCTAATTTCTAAAATATAAATTTAAGACACTTTAAACTCTTTTGCTTGAATTAAGCATTAGAGCAAAAGTTTCGCTTTTCTTATCACTGAAATCTACTAATTTTAAGATACAAACGAGTACAAGTTCCAGCTCCAATGACAATGATTCGCTGCAAGCAACATTTTTCCTTCCCACGCCACAGATACAGATACAGCTACTTACCCGGAGCTGCGTCTTTTGCTTACAATTTACCATAACAAATTGCCACTTGCAAGCAAGAAAACGTATTCGTAGGCATTTGGAACATATCTAGAGCCCCACTTGTCTTCATCAGTCAAATAAAACAAATTAGGTAGGCAACAGAGACAACCTTTCAGCCAACTTGGCAGCTGTTTGTTCCATTTTCAAAGCAAGTGCTGATGCTAGATAATATCTGGCATTAATCGCAGATAGCATTAACACGTATATTGACTTACGCCCTAATTGAGCAGCGTCCTCTACGTGTTGCCAACTGTTCAAACAGCCCCCGAGCACTGAAAATTCGTCAGCAAGCAAAGAACAGCCGCTGAGCGTACATAATTTATAACCAGTTTTAGCGAAGCGCGTTGCTCAAGCCTCTTTAGCTCAGTGGCAGAGCACTGGTCTTGTAAACCAGGGGTCGTGAGTTCAATCCTCACAGGAGGCAATCTTAGAAATTAACTTTTTTTTAAATATTTTTAAATTTTGTAATTAACACATTTTTTTATTTTAAATTTTTTAACAGCTAATTTCCACTTTTTATCACATAAAATGCTGAAAAATAAAATATATAAATGAGTTTTGTTCCCACAAATTACTAATTTGTTGTCTTTTTTATGAGTAGAAGATTACTATTCTCTTACTAATTTCTTTTGATTAAAAACTGTCAGATTTTTATGCATATGAATATTGTTTAGAATGTCAATAATTTTGAACATTTTTATCGATCACTTTAATATGTACAAAACATTTTCTTTATTTATACATATATTAAATACAAAAATTCGAACAATAAAATTTAAACAAACAAAGCATACTTCATGCAATAATGATTCGATAATTAAAATAGTGTTCAATGTATTTCTTTTTGAGCTTAGTAAATGTAATCACTTGCTCGTATTATCATTATCGCACCAACAACATTGTCGCAGATAATGGCGCATCTGGAATTTCTGTAAATTGCATTAGTAGATTCCTAAATAGCAAAATAAAAATTATTTATTATAGAAAAATAAATCCCACCGATTATAATTTAAAAGCGCGAGATTGTGAAGATCTGCCTCCTGTGAGGATTGAACTCACGACCCCTGGTTTACAAGACCAGTGCTCTGCCACTGAGCTAAAGAGGCGAATGGGCCAAGTGCGGCAAATAACTGACATCATATAGAGAGTGAGACTACCCATATTATTGACATTTATTTGGCAGCTAAATTTAGTATAATTTATAATTAAGTTAACGGTCTTTTCATGTTCCCTTGTACACACATATGAACAACTGTACAAATTGTGTTCGTTGTACCGAATGTTCCGATAGGGTTGTGTGGGAAACAAAGAGAAGAAAGAGAGTGTATTTCGAAAAGTTGTTTGTAAACAAATGCAGCATCTAATATGTCAAACTTGCTCTCCCGATCTCTCAATCGTTTGGGTTTCTCTCGTGCTCTGAATAGCACGACTTTTTTCGATCTAAAAATAAAAGGCCCGAAAGTTGTCGGGATACCACACGTTGTATATCCGAATATATATGCGACTGTTCAGTGCGGCTGCAGTATTCATAGACAAAAGAACTCAATTTTTCACTACTTGCATAATTTAATCTAATTTTTATTAGTTTTATCGATAAAAGCTAATAAATTGAGTTAACGCCATGAAAATGCCACTTAGCCAGCAAAAGGGCTTCTTTGCCGAATACTATCTGAAGCTGAGGGAAGCGGGCGGTGCCAATTGCGAGTCGGATATTGCCAAATTGTCCGGATGTGGCAACGACGACGAGCGCGTGGCATATGTGGATCAGCTGAACTGGGTGCGCTTGGGGGACGCGGGACTTCAGGTGCAACGTGAGTTCAAGGGAAAGAGTGCAACAGTCGCCGCGGAGCTGAAGGAACGTGCCACGGCTGCCTTCAAGCAGAAGAAATGGCTGGAGGCAATGTTGCTCTACAGCAGAAGCTATGTATCGTTGCCCAGTGAGAAGAGTAAGTACACTGAGAATAAAACAATCTATCTAAATATCATTATTAAATTAAATAATCCATATTATTGTTAAAATAAATTAAACATTATTAAATTAAGTAAACACTCTGCATTAAAATAGTCAAAAAAGGTCAAGAAATTTGATTTCACTGAAAAAAATCGTATAATTTAAATATTTGTGGAGAAAGAATTAAAAATTCATCTTAAAACAAGTATTTCATATTTTTTTTAAGAAGATCCACAATTACCGAACTTCTCACACTGCATCGGATTGATTTCATTCCGGAATCCCAAATTTTTTTTCTGTGCAGTTTCCCATTCTGTAATTTGTTCATATATCATGATAACCTATTGTATTTCAGCTCTAGAGCGTTCCATTGCCCTGGCCAATCGCTCGGCTACGTTGTATCACATGGAGAAGCACAGCGAGTGCCTAGTGGACATCCGACGTGCCCTCGAGCTGGACTACCCCAAGGATCTCATCTACAAGCTGTACGAGCGACAGGCTCGCTGCTACATGGCCCTAAAGAATTATCCCCACACGATCAGCGCCTTCAAGTGAGTAAACACTCGCTATTCCATTAAAAATACCTTAATTATGTACTTTAAAATTGTAGAAAATGCATCACGGCTATGGATGATTCTACGCTGCCCGCCGACAGACGCTCTAAGCTGCATTTGGATGCCATGACTATGATTAAAATGCTGGAACAAGATCCTCGCACCGCCAAACAAGCCGCCAGGCAGCAGAAGCTCAAAAATGCCAATGCCTTGGTCATGGATCAAGCTGAAACGTTGCCGGATGAAAAGGAATTTGTCAACTCGTTGGTACGCATCGATCAGAATGCCCAGGAGGGACGCTTCGCTCGTGCCTCTGCCGATGTCCAGGTGGGTCAGGAGCTGCTCGTCGAGCGTCCCTATGTCGCTGTGCTGCTCGAGAAATTCGCTCAGACCCATTGCGAGTATTGCTTTGTGCGGTAAGTGGCGCTAATTAGACAGCATCTTAATTTACAGCAAGCTATTTAAAAGCATTCGAAGTTAAAGTATAGCGATGTAAATTATAAAATGTTATTTAACAGTATGTTAAGTTAAAGAGCGACTGAATAAGAATAGCTTGAAAAATGTACAATGTAAATGCAATTCCTACATTTACCTCTCATCCTAAGCATGTTGGACAAATATAACAGTAACATATGTTATCTAACAGATTGCCATAAATTGGCGAAAATTGAGTTCAATCTTAAAATAAATTAAATACATCTTTATTCCTTTTATCACTTTCCTGACAATTACTACATATATTTATCTTAAGCCCATCTTAACTTTACTCCCATTTGTTATTTCAGAACTGTCGTCCCAGTGGCCTGTCCCGGCTGCTCCGATATTGTCTACTGCTCGGAGCAGTGTCAGCAGCGTGCTGCCGCCAAGCACCACAAATTTGAATGTGGCATCTTGCCGGTCATTTGGCGCTCAGGTGCCTCCATCAACAACCACATGGCGCTTCGCATAATTGCCAGCAAGCCATTGGACTACTTTCTACAATTGAAGCCAACTATTGACGAGGAGCTGACATTGGAGCAGCTTTTGAGGTGAGTCTACTGAAACAATAAAATATAAGCAAGAATACAAAATATATAAGATTAAATGTAATAAAGAAAGAAATTAAAATTTATATTTACTATTTGATTTATTTTAAAATTGCTATCAAATTAATTGTTATTTATAAATGTTTATAAGAATGAATATAAAGATGTGGCCAGTATACATTTATTCCAACGCGACTGTCAATTTCAATGGCCAAATGCAGAATGTTCTAATCTTCTATGCTTAGCCTATGTTATTCTTATGTTTACTTACAGAGTATGTTATATACGTATGTTATGTTCTTTACAGTCGAGCTGCTGTGTTCATATAACAGCGAGATGCAAATAGGCGATCATGAATTAATTATTATCTAAATCTAAATTTTAAAATATTTAAAAGTCTGAAATAATAATTTCTTTTAAATTGTAGTCTGCCCAAGGATGACTTCCGTCGTGTGGCACACTTGGAGCGCCATCAGAAGGAGCGTTCGCCCTCGAATTTCTTCCAGTACGTGCTAATGGCGCGTTTTCTGACCCGCTGTCTGGAGTCGGCGGGTTACTTTGGCAGTGAGCCACAGGTGGATCAGGTGCGAGTTATCAGCTCGTTGCTGCTGCGCAGTCTGCAGTTCATTCAGTTCAACACCCACGAAGTGGCCGAGCTGCACAAGTTCAAGGCCGAGGGACGGGAGAAGTCCATCTTCATTGGTGGTGCCATCTACCCGACTCTGGCGCTCTTCAATCACTCCTGTGATCCGGGTGTGGTCAGATACTTCCGTGGCACCACCATTCACATTAACAGCGTGCGGCCCATTGAAGCTGGACTGCCGATCAATGAGAATTACGGACCGATCTACACGCAGGACAAGCGGGAGGATCGTTTGGCCAGACTGAAGGATCTCTATTGGTTCGAGTGCAACTGCGATGCCTGCCTGGAGAGTTGGCCACTGTTCGATCAGCTGCCCAGGGACATTATACGCTTCAGGTGCGAGGCGCCCAACAATTGTGCGGCGATCATTGAAGTGCCGCCCACCTGCAATGATTTCATGATCAAGTGCGTCACCTGCGGAGAGATGACCAACATTCTAAAGGGTCTCAAGGTCATGCAGGATACGGAAATGATGACACGCACGGCCAAGCGACTCTACGACACTGGCGAGTACTCGAAGGCACTCAACAAGTTTGTCGATCTGCTGCGAATCATGTACGAGGTGTTGGCACCTCCCTTCCCCGATTTCTGCGAGTGCCAGCAGCATCTGAAGGATTGCTTCCTCAATCTGGGCAACGTTTACAACTTGAATTGATATTGACCACCGTTTACAATGCATGTGAAATCCGTTAATTTGAAATAAATATCTTAAAGTTTGTCAAATTATGTGCTTTAATAAGCATCAGTGAGTTTTTATGAGCTTTAAGTAGCTTTAATATTGGATTAACTTGTTGGAAGTTGCAAAAAAGGCACTTAAATCTGCTTTAAAAATATTTAACAATATTTTATTTCAAGGTACAAAACTTCTTATCCGAAAAGGAATGCAGACATGGACTTTAATAAGCTTTAATGAGCTTCGGCAAACTTCAATAATATATATTATATCTAAATTTACTTGTGATCCAAACTTTAATGTTAATTTAATTGAAAGTTTTCGGCTTAACACTGGGTCTTCTAGGGTAATAAAAATATTGCATTATTTGAAATCTAAATAATGAGCTATAATGTTATTTTTGCTGCAATCATTGAGCTAGAAAAATTCAAAAAATATAATATATTCATATCTCATTTCTTAAGGCTCGTTTAAAACACCTTGTAATACTAATGGATATTTTAACTTTTATTATTTGTGGGAAATACCCATTTACATATTATATCCCCCAGTAGCTGCTCTGAGCATTACAGCGTCCACTGTGCAATTTGCTGCAACCTGCAAATCTGCTATTTCCATAGTAACAGCAGCGATAACAGCCGATTATTGGCAACGAGCTTGTAACTGAAAAATTGAAATATTTTCAATAATAATATGATAATTGAAATTCCAGAGTGTTTTACTCACATCCACAATTCCAGCGAAAATAGCGAGTGCGTTCCACTTGATCTTTTAGATAACAACGCTGCTCATCACTATCCTCATACAGATCCCAGAGCCAGTGATAAGCGGGCGTGAAGTGGGGTGGCCTTGTGGGTGGTGCAAAGGTCGGATAATATAAGGGCTGTTCTGTGGTAATGATAGGTGGTAAATCCGTTGTGGTTGTTGTTGTTGTTGTTGGTGATCTTCTTGTTGTTGCTGGCAATCGTTCTGTTGTTGTTGTTGGTTCTTCCTCTGTTTTGGTTGTTGTTACTTCTTCTGTTGTGGTTGTTCTTGGTTCTTCTGTTGTGGTTGTTGTTGTTGCTTCTGTTGTTGTTGTTGTTGCTTCTTCTGTTGTGGTTGTTGTTGCTTCGTCTGCTGTGGTTGTTGTTGTTGCTTCTGTTGTGGTTGTTGTTGTGGGCGACTCTGTGGCAGCTTCTGTTGATGTTGCTGTCGTCATGGGCAATTCTGTTGCTGGCTCTAATGTTGTGCTTGCTGGAAAATCCTCGGGGAAGTCTGGCTCAAAGTCTTGACCCAAGACGTGGCCCCACAGCAGCCACAAACAGATAAGGCAAGTTTTAAAATTAAATTGCATTTCGAATAGTCAATTTGCTCGTGTTGTCGCGTGCTGCTTGCGTTTCAGACTAAAACCCAATCGACCACCAAGCCGAGCATCGAGTGTCGATTTTTAAGTCAACGTCGTCGTCGGCAGAGAAATTTTATTAATCTTACTTATGGCATTCGTGGAAAACGTATGAGTAATTTGTGTTTACAGCTCGGTTCTTGGTGTAGAGCGAATCGACAAAAAAACACCTTAATGGGCATTGCAATTGTGGCATGTTAAAAAGGGGGTTGAAAGGGGGTCAGGTGGCGGGTATAGAGAGGGCAAAGTTGGCTTATCAGCAGTAGTGAAACCGACGAAACGAATATCACTTAAAATTACTCGTACTTTACTTACCTGCGGGTGGATGAGCACGCGTGCGCGAATTACCTTGTAACATATTTATTCGCTGGGAGTTCATTATATTTGTTGTGTTGCACCCGCATAAGGTGCTGCACAACTTGATGACGCAAAGAACTTTTGCTTTTCAATACAAATCGAGTTGAATGAATGAATGAATGCAAGTCTCATATGCAAATTGACTGCTATTGAACTTCAATTAGCACGTAATGCAATAAAGGGAATAACCTACATTTCATGCTTTATGAATATCGTAAATTCACAATTTGTTTGTTTTTCATGAGCGGAATAATTAAGAGTTTTTTTAAGGAGTAAAGTCATCTGAAGAGTATTCATTTACTGCGCGTGCCTGAAAGAATGCAGCATTTTTTGTATACACATTAGACGGTTGCTGGTATTGCATATGCCGAAAAGTATGCAACGTTTTTATTAACATAGCTATTTTGTGCTGTGCTTGTTAATGTTATGTTATTAACATAACAGTGTAAAGTAACTTCCATAATCCGCAATAATTTAAACAAGCTAAAAGCGCTAGTTAATTAATTAATTAATTTAATAAATAAAAAAATTTATTAATTTAAAAAAAAAATTACTAAAAATTTTTTAAATTTAGTTGATTCTAGTAAAATTTTCTAGCTTCAAAATTAAGAAAGTTAGGAAAAATTAGGGCAAAGCTTTATTACCATTAATATTTAAAATTTAAATATATTTATAAATCCGTTCGCGACCACTCCGCAAATTAAGCATTTAAATTAATATTAATAAATTAGAGCAAGTCACAAGTAGACTTATCGTAAATCGCTTTTTGCATCGCACTTGCACAGCACTGGAAATAACATTGAATTGGCGCCGAAATTTGAAATGCAAAGCGCGCCAAAGTTAGAGACGAGAAACATTTTTACGATATTGAGAACTTTATTAGTGGTACGGTGTGCTTAAACAGAGACATTTAATTCAGATTAATTAACAACAATAATTATATTTCATCTAACTAGTTTGCATTTAATTTATATTATTTTTAATGTTGTTTTATAAAGCGAATTATACAGTCTTAATTGACAACTAGACGATTACCTAACGTTAATGACAAGAGATGATGACTAGAGAGGAACGCCACGACAGCAGCAGCGACTTGTGATTCAGCTTCTGTGGATGCGCAGATCCAGCGGCGTGGGCGTGTCCAGATCCATGTCCATAGCAAAGTCCTCGCTATGCAGATAACGGTAACTGTGCTCCCTCGGATGCAGTGGCCAGTATTCGGAGGATGTGTACTCATTGTGATGCTTGGCTCTCAGCGAATAATCGCTGGCCATGTTGTCGCTGTCGTAGCACCGAGAACTGGGAGACGACGCCGCGCAGGATGTGGACAGAGGCACGGAAACGGAAACGGAAGCGGGTGCAGTCAGAGGCAGGCAAGTGTAGGACGCAGAGTGTTCGGTGGCATCCAGAAGACAGTTGGAGCTCTGGCTGGCAATTAGCTGAATGCTGTGCTTAAACGTCTTCACATGTTTGCGCAAGGACGAAGGATCCGTGTAGCGCTTCTGGCAGCCGGGCACCTTGCACATATACGGCTTCTCCATGGAGTGCGTGCGTGTGTGCTTAAACCGATCCGATGAATTGGAGTAGGCCTTCTGGCAGCCCTCGAAGTGGCATTTGTACGGCTTCTCGCCCGAGTGCGAGCGTATGTGAATCTTGAGATTTTCAGCCCGGGAAAAGGACTTTTCACACAGATGGCAGCGATGCGGCTTCTCCTTGGTGTGGGTGCGCACATGGACGAGCATCTTGTAGCGGGCATTGAAGCCGCGTTCACTCCGCTGACATCCCGCCCAGCGGCAATAATAGAGTCCATCCAGCAGCGAGGCAATCGCATGGCGCAATGTGACGTGTTGAGCAAGTGCCTCCAAGGATTCAAACACTCTGCAATGGGAGATTAAATAAATGAGACAATTGTTTGACAAAAGCAATAAATAATTAAACCGCTATTACCGATTGAAATAAAGAAGATAATTTTTTTTAATTATACTTTAATATAAAAACTGAAGTTCTTTAAGCCGAAATAACCGTTTAGTAACCGATTCAAGCATAAAAATTAAATTCAATTTCGTTGTTAATATGTAATCGTTATTTTTTAAAACTAATTTTGAATTTATATATTTAATTTGAATATTAATCCCATTGAGTAGAAAAATCGTTGAAAAGAATTTTGGTTTATACATATATTTATATATTCTGATTTTCAAAATTACGATAAATTACCGGAAACCGTTACAAAACCGATATCCTCAGATTTTTCATAGCCGATAACAGAAAACCAAAATTCTAACTTAAGCGAAACTGTAAACTCCCTGTTAATTAAACACATACCTGCCGCAATCTTGCCAGTTGCAAATAAAATCACACTCGCTGCCGCTGCTCTGCTCGCTGCAGGACTCCGTAGGGGAGCGTGAACCGGAGCCGGAACTGGAACTCTTGCTGCACCTCATGATGACAGACTGTGTGCGTGCACTGCAGCTGGACTCGGTCTGTGTGGCAATGGGAACAGGAATGGGAACGGAAATCGGAACGACAATTCTCGGTGGTGTTGTGGGTGGTGTGGGAAATCTGAGGTACTGCATCTGCTCGCCCAGCCAGCTGCCCGTTCCAGTTCTACTTCCAGTTGACGGATTTAGATGCGTTATGTACGGCGGCGTATTGTACGGCGTAAAGTAATCACAAGGCGGCGACTCGTAGAATTTGCTGCTGGGGCAGAAGATTGGCTTTTGTACTAATATATCCATAGTGTGTGTGTGTTGAAATATTTTATTCTTTTATTATTTTATTTTGGTGTTGCGAAGTGTTCGCTTTTGCAATTGGCAAACGAATGAATCGTTTGAATGCAGACATTCGTGTAATATTGAAATTGAAACGTTTAGTGGCGATAACGCGAGACTGCGCCGTACGCTTATCAGGCGACGAAGGCTGCGCACGCAGACAGGCTGGAGGGGGGCATGGAGAGGGGAGAGAGGGAGGAGAGAGTGAGGGAGGGGAGGGGCGGAAGGCAAGGAAGAGAAGTTGCGTACCAAAAAAATCACAATGAAACCAAATGACAATATTCAAAGGCGGGAGAATGAAGAGAGAAGGAGAAAAGTGGGCGAGGGAGAGGGAGGTGCGATTGGGAGCACACACACGGTACGTGAGTGTAACAGACAGGCCGGAGAGGGGTGGAGGGTGGGGAAGAGAAGAGACCAAGTTAGTTGCGTACCGAAAAAATCACAATGAAACCAAATGATAACATTCAAAGGCAGTAGAAGAGAGAGAGGGAGGTGCGACTGGGAGCACACACACGGTACGTGAGTGTAACAGCGTCTTTAGGAACAAGGAGACAGGGAGGAAGGGAGGTAGGGAGGGAGACAGGGCGATAGGTTGGTAGGCGGGGAGAACAGGTAAGGAAGCCACTATCAACTGCAAACGCACAAGTGGAAAATCGGTCTAGCCGTAAGCCGTAAGTAGCATGAGTGCGAGCAATGATCAGCTCAACACGGAGCAGCCAAACATTCGAGTATTTTTCAGTACATATGTATATTCGAGTATTCCAGCACTCAGTCAACAGCAGCAGCAACTCTTGGGTCTTGGGGGGTCCAATTGCTATCGCTATCGTCGTCGCCGTCGCCGCGTCGAGTCCCGAGTCGGTTGCACTTCGTACCCGAGACAGGGCAACAAGGCAAGTCAGAGTGAATTCCCCTCCAGCTGTGACCGTGTTACGTCTCAATCTATCTCTCTCTCTCTATCACACACTCTCTCTCGCTCGCTCTCTCGTTTGATAAAGCGTCGCAGTTGCTGCTGCTGTTATCGTCAAGTCAACATTGTTGCCACATGTCTTTCGTATCTTTGGCGACCAACAAAATTCTGCGACAATGATGATGACGATGACGCTGAGCTTTTTTTAGGCAGCTTATCAATGGTCAACTCGGTGTGTGTTTACTTTGAGTCCGAAGGCCAAAAGGGTAAAACAGGGGGAGACTTTGTAACGGTATCTCTGCCCCATGGCTGCTAACTTATCAGTTGTACACAGTTATTCGCAGTCTGGCCCCATATCGATAGGAAGTGATTCACAATATATACACGACTTGTCTCCATTCCACAGCCCATTTACCATTTGAAACGGAGTGGTTATACTGTCCACGGGGGTCTCTTGGCACCTGCATTACATAAATAGCTACTCGGAAATAGAATGACATCAACATCAACACCTATGATAAGCGCTAGCTGAGGCGCCCATCACATCCTATCACACTGACTGACTGACTGAGTATGTACATAATCTGATAACCGGATTACGAATTACGACAGGTGCACTTCGTGCAATCAAAGTGCGCAAAAATGCATGAGATCGAAAAACTCATGATTTATTTTAAGATTAACACACACTGATAGTGACGGGTTAGGGAATCGCCCTCTGGACTATCAGGCAAAATATGTTTATAGTATACAATCATATTAATATTTAAAAAAAAACGGATTTCAAAATTTTCTTGTAAAAAAAAGATTTTCTTGAAAAATTTTAACAACAAAAGGTCACTATAAAATTATTTACATCCATAAATCTAAAAGTTCTTTTCTGTCCAATTTGGAAATACCTCTAAATCTTGTTCCTAAGAAGGACTTCTATAAAATATCTAATTCTCTAAAAGAGCTCATTCTCAAAATAAGCACTCCCCTCCACAATATTTTGTTGAGGTTGCAAATCTCAATATTAAATTAAAAATCATTTTAGTATGATAAGTTTTTAAATATCGGATCGAATTAATGACCTGTTCTTCAAAAAGGCATATTTTGTAGAATCAAAAATGTTTTAAAAGACTCTTATTCCAAACTTCTTACTAATGTTTAAAAAACAAAGATACAAAGATTTTAGGTACAGTTTCGTACCTTATATGCAAGCATATTATAAGAACCTAAAGGCCTGTTTTATAAAAAAAAAATACTCTATAAGAAATCTTGTTCTATAAAAGAACTCGTATTTTAATTATTCTATACAAATTCTAAAAAAAAACACAATCAAAGAAAAACTGTTGCCTGTTATCGCATATATACAAATTTTTAAAGCTCTTTAAAAGGATTCGTTGCACCAAAATTTATTAATTTAACTTAATTTATAGCTCGACAAGCGCGACAAATAGAATAAAATCCAGATAGATCCAGATTTGCTGATTCCCCTGAAGTCAATCTGAACTTTGTATGGCGCGAGCTGCAATTGATAAGCGTCTCTTGGTTTCCACATCGAGAACACATAATACTCAAATCAAATTAAGCTCATCCGTCCGTTGTCCCCCCTGACCAACTTCCCTGTAGTCTGCAGTTCAATTCCTGAGATCAGAGACTAATCATCGTCTCAGATAAGACGCAGCGACAGAATTTTCTTAGAGGTGATTTTTTAAAAATGTGCGTAGTAAATACAAAAAAAAAATAAAGTGAGACAACAGAAAATAAATGAGCAGCTAAAACAAAACACAAACAAACCCCCGTCAAATGCGCCATAAATGCCTGGGACTGAGACTGAGTCTGAGATACGGCGAATATACAGTAACTGGATTGAAGCAGTTATTCCAAACTGTCGTATAATGATGTTCAATATTTCTATCAAATTAACAACATACTCGAAACTGATAACGTTGAGGGGCTAATCGACCCGGCTGCCGGTCTGGCTGACTAGCTGACTGGCAAAGGTGCCAGCTGGAAACTGATAAGACGGAATGAGAATGAGAAGCACTAATTTTGAGGCGTGCGCTTAAAACAGCTTTCAAAATCGGAATCGGGTTCCAAATCCGGATTCGGGGTTTATCAAGGCTCAGCTTACGATGCAATGAGATAAGATGTCGAAATGTTGGGGACTCTCTCTTTCGAAATTTTGCTATCTTGTCGCGACTATGGAACCCAGAACCCACTGGGAGTTGACGCGTCGTCGCATCGAAATTTTGCTGATAGGAGCGAACTTTTGTTTTGCTCAGCGGCAACTTCCAATGGCTAATTGCTCTGTTGATATTCCAATCTATTGTTGTGAGCAGACGTTCAAAGTCCAAAGCACGCATTATATAGCACAAATGTATATTTATTACTCGTCTACCCCTGGAACGCAACACAATCATGTAACTTCCCACACGCATTTCATGCAGCTCCCTCATGTAACTTGGCAAAGTTCATCATCATCATCATTGATTTCAATGCCCGACATCAGATTCAAATATTGTACTAAAAAACCTTAGACGTTATCGCTGCCAAAATATCAGACAGACTGATGATAAATATGTATGTGAAATGAGTTGGTAAAAAATAAAAAGAAATCAAATATCATTCCAGACTTTTTCGTCAGTAGCAACAACAGGTAATTTTAGACCAAATTTATACTGGCTACTCTTATTTACTTTTTTATTATGTGTGGCTGATACTGCTGACAATATCTCGTCTAGACGGACTATTATTAGAGCCAACAAATCATTAAGCATTTCTGTCATAAATTGTAAAGCCTAAATTTCCATAAGTTCTGTTTGGAAATAAGAAAAGTCCCACAACTTCTTTTAAATATCGTTAAAAAAATAAAGTAATTTTGATTTTTGATTTGAAATTCTATATACATATAACTTAGATTTTCAGAATTATTTAGAACCGGTTTTTCAATGTCGAAATAAGGTGCTTGATAACTATTTAAAAGAAAATTTGACGTAAAATTTATAGAAATTAATGTCAAATATCAAACTATATTTTCATTAAAATGTATATGTACATTGAAAGAACGGCCCTTAGAAAGGTAAAAAATTGTTTTTCTTATATTAAAATTAAAATTTTTTAACAATAAAAAGCTACAAAAAGACTTAATAAAAAATAATAATAAAATAAATTTATTTAATACAAATTAATAAAAATATATTTCCCGAAATTTATAGATTTAAGGGAAATATTTAATCCGTAAACATGGTAAAATATCCGACAAAAGCATCTGGGTAAAAACCAAGTCGCATTATTTTGTCTTCATGTTAAAAAAGAAAATAAAAAACCATAACCGTAACAGTTCACCGGTATTAACCGATTGAAATTGGAAACCGTAACCAAAATATAACTTTTTTATTAAACCAAAAAATCGAAATTATTCCAACCTAAATAACCGTTAAGAAACTGATTAATTTGGGTTAGGTCAAGCAAAAAGTTAAATTATGTTGTTAAGGTGTAATCATCGTTTTTTAAAACTAAATTTAATTTTTACTTCTGCACTTATTTTATTTGTCGATAAAAAGATCTTCATTTATTAAATTTTGAATATTTGTTTTCAAATTCCATAAGCCAGAATTTGATATTTGCGAGTTGAAGAATTTAAAATGCTTCAAGTTTTTTCCAATAATCTTTAATAGATAAAGTGACATTGGGACAATTAAACTGATGCAATCCACATTTCTAATTGCAAGTTGAAAAATAAATCCACACACGCGCACCAAAGTTATCAATCAAAGCATTTTTAATGGTTTTTAGAGGGGGCAGACAGACCGAAGGCCATGTTGACGACATTGACATCCATTGACACGATTTTAATCAGCAAGAAGCATGAGAACACGTGCGGGTTTTGACCACGGGTTAATCACACCTGTGTGAAGTGACCTCAAACATAAACAATATACATTACACACACATTATGAATTAGATAGGAACTTACACGAGCCAATAAATTTCAATACATTAATGGGAATTATTATCTTAATTTTGGTTAACATTTAAAAGCGCGAACACAGAGTGAAATTTGCGCACGTTTCGTGCTTGTGACGCATATCGAACTGTCCTCAATATTAAGATCTGAGCCGGCATGGAGTGGAGTGGAGTTGGATCGTGAGTTGCTCCAAGTGTTGTCCGTGGGGTCCGAATGAACCAAAATAAACTCCAACTGTTGACCCACACGGCGATTGATGGAGCAGCCACAAAAATAAATATAAATGTGCTTTGGTTATTGGTATACAAAAATAAAACGCATTGTACTAAGGGGTTTAGTTTGCCTTTAATCACAATTATAAATATATACATACATAATATTAACACACACAGCTGCAGCTTCACACAAACTGTTGGAGATGCTCCTTCATGTAGTTGACCAGTGTCTTTTCAAAGACGGGCCGTGTTATGTTATCCAACTGCAGATTCATGCTGACATAGAACTGTCGTCCATAGCGCGCGCTCAGCTTCTGGGCCATAACCAGGGAATCAGTTTGACCGTGGTTGCCCATAAACGTGGTGGCCACCACATCCTTGCTGGGCGGACGTGCCGGCATTGCCACAGCGAGCTCGTCCAGGCGATTCGTCTCCTTGCCGTGCAGAAAGAGCATTGTGCTGCCGTTCATCTTGAGGACGCGCAGCGTGCACTGCACGACGCCCGTGTCCAGATGCGCCACATGCGAGGTGAAGGGTTCCAGAGCAGCAGTCTGATCTTTGGCCGCATCGCCGGCATCCACTTGTGGTGGTGTTGCAACTGCACAGCTTTCCATTTGTGTAAATATGTTTAAATCAAATTAAATGCTCTACTTTAAAATTTACAATGAAATGCAATTTTTGTTTGGTTCGCCAGTGTTGCAAAGCGTCTGACAGGAACCAGGGCTGCCATGCAAAAGTCAACGCAGTGTTGTTAAGCAAATAATCATTTGGCGCCAATTTTGATTCAATTTCCAAATGTATCTTTGGCAATGTATTGTTAAATAAAGTAAACACAAATTTTCGCCGTTCGCAGTGTTGTTTTCATTTTATTAAGGCTATATTTGATGTTGGCGTTGTTTTGTTTGCATCATTTTTGAGTTAAAATACATTCAGTGCTATGATTTGTTACGAATTCGATTTTAGCTCGGATTTTGGTTAGATTATGGAGCTGGTGTTCTCTTTTCTCTTCGTTTAATACATATATATGAATTTTTATCTGATTGATTTGAACTACTTAATAAATATAAATGAATTGAGGGCTGTGCAAGTTGCCAAATCAGAAAATTTATAATAAAAAAAAAAAAGACTAAGAACATTTCGGTTAAAAGATCAGTTCCGGTTCAATTAAAATGAATGAAATTCACTAAGTTATGAATATATATGTATATAATATAATATATAGAGCCTACATAATAGAATTGTGTATGTTTTATTTTCATTTCTACTAATTTCCATTTAGTTTCGATCGGATGTCATCTGAAATTCGGAAGGTTTTACAATTTCTATTCATATTTAGTCGATTTAAATATCATAATTGTTGATTACGTTTGCGTCTATTGCCGTTTTATTTATTGGTGATTAATTATTATTATTTGTTGCTTGAACTTGAGAATGAATATCAAATAATTTGGATTAACTTGTAGCTTGTTTTTCTACTATAATTTGACTAACATTTGCAACCGCGATTTCAACTTTTATCTGTTTTATGTTTTAATGTGTTGAATTTTTTTCTATTTTTCTTATATAAGCTTATTTTTTGTTAAGGTATATTTTTTTTTGTTATCTTTTTTGTTGCTTTTTGTAATTTTTTTTGTTGTTTGTTATTTTGCTGTTTGCGAATAAATATATAGAAGTGATATACATATATAGTGGTGGTTATGCAGTTTGGGTATTTAATCCTCGTCGTCTTCAGATTCGGCTTCCTGTAGCCAAGTCAACCAAGCGTTCACTTGGAACAGTGCTGATCCCTTGCCTGGATATTTGTCGGAAATCTCTTCCTTCCACAAAACGAATGCCTCCTCCTCGATTATTTCCGAATCGTACAGATATTTGAACCAACGACAGAGCATGCCTAATAAAAAATAAGTAATTAAAATATAGTTGAATGTTGCATTTGAAAAAGATTTACAAACCTTTGGGGAAACTTTCATTGTAGCAGAAAAGTTGCAGGGCATAAAGTGCCATCAATTGCAGTTCGTTTTGACCGAGGAAGGTCTGCAGCATTTGGCTGTAGGTCTCCAGCATGGCCTGTTCCTTCTGGGTGACCGACTTCTCGGGATGCTCCTTGGGATCCATGTTGTCGGCCAGGGTCGTCTCCTTGGTGATGTACTTGACCACAACGGTCATTAGGGCCTGAACGAAACCCGGATCCTTGTAGTACTTGTTGTCCACATTGGACTTGATCCATTTATAGAAATTATTTGGATTGGGATCGCTCTGCAGCTGCTTCAGCATCTCCGCCTGCACTTTGAGCAATGGATACAGGAACGACAGCTGTCGATCCTCAAGTATTTCACCCAAGCGCTCCTTGTTGCGATCCACCTCCTGCAAACTGTTCATTAAATCAACTTTGCTAGCCCGGAACTTCTCCTCCAGTGCATCCTTGCCAATGGTCTTGTGGAGCTGCTGCAGCACAAGCAAAAACAATGGATAATGCTGTCCATTGTCCGTGTAGTTGGCAATGTCGGCCAACTTAATCAGCGCCGGCTCACAGACCGATTTGCTCAGCACAGTTGCCACCAGGGCCGTGATCCGTGGATTGAGCGCTTCACGCTCGTTCATCTTGTTCACCAGCTGCTTGAAGATTTCCACAATGACATTGGGCTTGATGTTGGACTGTTTGCGCAATGTCTGCAGGAAGCGCACGATGCGCTCCAAGTAAACATCGTTCACACGGTCCAGCACGTCCATCAACAGATTGAGGCACACATCCTTCAACGCCTTCTCCGGCAGCTTCAGCTCGATGAAACCCTCAACTAGTTGTGTAAACTGATCAGCAGCTGCTGCGCCTTCTTCTTCGCCCTCAACTGGTGTGGCTTCAGCTTCGGCAGACACGGCCTCCTCCTCCTCCTCAGTTGGCTCATCATAATAGAATTTCTCCTTGAAATAGGTATTTGCCTTCTTGGTCAACTCCTCCTTGCTGGGTCCCTTGTCCTTCTTCAGTTGTTTGCTTGAGCCAGCGCCTGATCCGGTGCCGGAGCCAGCGGGTGTTGTGGGTCGCTCGACGGCGCCATTCTTCTGCTCCTTCGACTCACTGACCGATGTCTTCCTGTTGTCAGCGTTGTTCTCCACGGACATTTGTCCGGCTGAACCGAAATTGGGCGACGAGGATGTTGACTTGAGACTCTTCTCGCCCTGCTGCTGAGCGTTGAGCAGATTGCGATTCTCAGCTCCGTACTCGGCCGATGGTGTGGACGATGGACGGGCTGGATTGGTCATCAGATGCGATGTCGGTGTTCCCAGCAGCGGATAATGCGAGTTGGATAGCTGCTGCTGCGAGTTGTTGTTGGACTGCTGCGACGAGTTGCCGCTGGGCGGCGTCGATATGGGCAGTGTGGCCGGGAACTTTTGATTTTGGTTGGCTGCTCGGAACAGCAATGAGTTGGCCGCCGGTCGCATTTGTAAATTCTCGACCGAATCCTGATTGGTCGTTATCAAATTGCGCTTGAAACGCGGCGCCAACTCCTTGCTGCCCAAAAGCAGCTGATTTCCGCCGTACTGCCCGTCGTTGTTGCGATCGTTGTTCCGATCGTTGTTACGATGCGAACCGCCGCCGCCGTTGCCGCCACGTGAATCATCGCGATTGCCGCCGCCGTTGTTGCCGCCGCCATTCTGATTGTTGTGCTTGTTGTAGCGATTGTTGTAGTTGCCATTGCCGCCGTCGCGGCCGTTGCCGCCGCCGCTGTTGTTGTTGCCCTGATCACGATTGCGATCCCGATTATTGTACTGGCGGTTGTCGCGCTCACGATCACGATCCCGGTTGCTGTTGCTTGTGGCGAAACTGTCAAGGAAACAACAGACAACGAATTTATTACGACTACAGTTTTTAAACTATTTCAGAATAAGAATAGATGAAAGTGAGAGACGCCTCTACTCCCGGTACTTCTCATACGAATTCCGAAACTTTTTTAAGGAATTTTAAAAAAGGAAGAAAAAAAAACCAAGAATAAAAGTTCAGGAATCCGAAATTGGGAAGAAAAAATTAGGAATCATAAATAAGGAATTTTAACTATGAAAAATTATTCAGAGTACAAAAATTAGGAAAAAAAATTGGAAAAAAGTCTTTCGAATTTAAAAAAAAAATGCTAAATCATCAAAAGAAAAATCCAGAGACTTAGTAGTTCAAGCGTGTCAAAATAGCTGATGATCAAACTGATTGTAATTTGGCTACCAACACTGTAAAAGTATTTGCAAAGCATGTAGATTTTGAAATAAATAGTTGGAAATCAAATATCAATCAGAAGTAATCTGATATAATTGAAAATAATCATGGTTTGATCGAAATTTTGTCTTTTTTCTTACAGAATAAAAGTCAGAAATCGTCGCGATTTTTTAAAAAGATATACTTTTGATTTCGGCTTTTCCCAATTTTTGTTTTCCCAATGTTTGATCAGTTCATAATTATTTGCTATCCCAATTTTTGTTTTCCTAATTTTTTATTCCTAATAACTGTATTCCTAATTTCGGATTCGTTGGATTCCGAATTATTCGGATTCCGAACTATTCGTAGTTCCTAATTATTGGATTCCTAATTTTTTTCCCCGAATTTTCGTACTCTGAGTAATGATTTTTCGACATTCGTATATAGAATCCTACTCCGCGCTCAATTCCCGAGTCTCAGATAAAATGTTAATTAATATTCAAAGGGAAACTCAATTAGTTAACTTACGGTGATACAATTGGTGATGATCCGGTGACACTGAGACCGCTGAACATGTCGTTGTAACCGCCGGTCTGCAGATTGAGATGGAAGCGATTCATCCAGCTGTCGCCGTCGCGATCATTGTTGCGCATATCGCGATTGCGATTGGCGAACGGTGTCCGAATGATCGAGTCGTCGTCCGAGCGTATTTGCTTTATGGGGACGGGTCCGTCGGAGCTGCCACCAACTTTGCGGGGTATCCAGTGATTCTGGCGGAGCTCGATGACATCCTTTAGCATGAAGCGTATCCTTGGTGGATATTCAGTTGACTTTGAACGACGTTCCAACGTCTCAAAGTACTGGTTCATCAGCTCTTTGCCCTGTTCTGAATCCAGATTCTTGCCGCAAGTCTTGAGCAATTGAGCCAGGCATTCCATGTCCTCGCACATTTCCTGCGCACCGGCCGTACGCTTCTTCTTCTTATCCAATAGCTCCATAATACACGCATGCAATACATTCTTGGACAGCATATCCAGCTTGTTGAGCTCCCCAATGAACTTGACATTGCCCAGCATCCGCTGTTTCGCCAAATGGCGTCGCTCCTCCTCGTCGGCCTCATTCTCTGGCGGCGGACGATTATCGTTCGCCTCGTCGCGCTTCAAACGATTGTTGAACTTGTCACGGCAGACGGCGATGAGCAGACGCAGAAATGTGCACGAATTGTTGGGATCCTTTTCAAATGATGGCGCTTCCTCGGAGAGACGCTTACAGAGCTGTGCATACATAGACGAGTACTTCGGCTCGTCCAGGGCTTTATCGAATATCAGAAGAATAACACCGTTGAGTATAACAATCGAGTTCAGATCTAGTTTCAGCAATTCATCGCTCAGCTCCTGGAACTTTTCGGGCGTCAGTTTGTTTAGTATGCCACGGACACGTCGGAACACTGCATCATTCTTCTCGCTCTGGGTGAGTCCATGCTGTGGACGCAATGATGGTGGTATCCAGCGTCCAGTTATCTGCTGCTGTTGTTGAGCTGCTGCTCCTCCGCCTCCCGATGATGATGATGATGATACAGCTGGTGGTGGTGTCACCGATTTAATTGGTTGCTGTTGCTGCTGTTGTTGTTGGTTGAACTGCGATTGCTGCTGCTGCTGATTCAAAGAAACATTTGTATTATGCCTCAAGTTTTGGCTCCGCTCGTAGCGCTGCTCATCGGAGTTTCTGCCTGTCGAGGATGACAGCGAATCGTTGTTGCTTCTATTACTATTATAGCGATTACCGCCGCCACCTCCTGGTCCACCAATGTGCCCGTTGCGTTCTAGGCTGCCGCTGCTACCGCCTGCGCCTCCGCCGCCGCTGTTATAGCGCTGATGAGCTGGCGAATCGTCACCGTAGCTATCCCTGTCCCGATAGTTGTTGTCCCTATTGCTGGTATAATCGTCGCGATAGCGACCACTCAAGCTATGACCAGTGTTGCCATCATTCCCGGAACGGTAGCTGTTTGATTTGTTTGGGTTGCTATTGATATTGATGCTATTGCTCCCTCCTCCGTATTGACGTTCCCGTTGTTCGCTACGCTGTTGTTGTCCGCTACTGTTGCCATTGCCATTGACCGTCTCGTAGCGTGAGCTGCCGTTGCTGCTGCTGCTGTTGTTGTTGTGGGAGCGATAGTTGCTGCCCGAATTCGAGTTTAGATTACGATTATAGCTGCCGCCATCGGAGCTGGTGTGATAGCTATTGCGTTGGCTACCACGATGGACTCCGTTATAGGATGAGCTATCAGCGTTGCTGTTGCCAAGCGTCTGCTGATTGCTGCCGCTGCCTAGGTTGTTGTTGTTGCTGTTGCTGCTTGAACCCAAAATGTCACTATTTTTGTTATAGTAACGCGACGACGACGAATCGTTTTGGTAAGATCGTCGAGGTCTTGGGCTTAGCTCCGAATCGTGTTGACGAATTTTGACGGAATTTTTATTATAGCCACTGGAATAGTGTCCGCTTGGGCCACCAACTGTTCCTGCACCTACGGATGATCCAACAGATCCACCTCCTCCAACTGATCCAACAGATCCGCGATTGCCGTTACGACCACCGCCTAAAGATGAATCGGAACCACCACCAGATTTATTGGCACGATAATTGCCGGTATGATTTGAAGCGGGTGTTGAGCCTTTGTCGATTTTAACCAAATTCTTGAGATTATTGAATGTATCGGTCGCTGTTGTTATCGGTAATAGATTGGGACTGGTATTGAGTAGGGTCTTTTGTCCAATCGACGCCGTTGTCGTTGTCGTTGCTGCTTGTGGTGTCGGTGGTGTTTGACCTCCACTTCCGCTGACGCTGCTACTGCTGGTGACGCCTAGAACGGCGCCGCCGCCTCCGCCTCCACCGCCTCGATTGGTCAATTGATCGTAATTGCGCTCGATGATATCGTTTTGTTGGGCCGTTATTACCAGTCGTAAATCGTTGACGCCGCCGCCGATGCTCGTCGTGTCAACGGTACTGGTGCCTCCCTCAATGGTGATCGTTTTGGCGCACCGAAACTGATCTATGATGACGCCTGCCTGATGCCCGTTGCTGCTTGTACCGTTAGCCCAACGTTGCGGACTATCGTCGTAAGTGTGCAAAAGGGGAGCGGCGTTGTACGTTGATAGTGGAATGGTGATGACTTTCTTTTATCGACTTGGGAGCAAAAAAGTTCTTCTTCTTCTTCTTCTCCTACTCCGCCTTTCACGATCTGTGTACTTGCAAAAGTTCGTGAATGCCTTCGGATCTCTTCGGGTAAGCTCTCTGTTTACGTTTACGGTGCTTTTGTTGATCACTCAACTCTCTGGCGTTACTCAACACTACACACGCGAAACAAAAACAGATATTTCGTATACACACACAGAGACACACGCACACAGAGGACACACAAACAAATTCGTAGATATATTAAGCTGTATATATATGTTTAGCTGTATTCAATTGGGGCTTCCTTTCGGTTGCTTTGTCCTAAGTCTCTTCTGCTTCTTCCTTGCTCTGCGTGGGCTGCGTGCGCTTTTCCGGTTTATGTAAAATTCTAGTTAGATTTATAGATTCCTGTCTAATCGGATATTGCCGTTCTCCGTTATGCTTGCCGTACGCCTATAGGAATCCTGTTGATAAAAGATGAAGAAAGAAGACGTAGCAAAGAAATAATTAAAGATGGTTTTAAGTGGTTTTCAAATTCTATGTACACAAAAATCTAGACGAGACAAAGTATTATATATGTAGGTGTAAATAATACGTACGAGATCCTGACAAATATGCAAATGAAAACTGTGAGGCATACAGATATACAAATGCATATATGTAAGCCCCACAAATTTTAAGTATTAAAAAAGAAACAAAACGAAATGTATTTGTGTTTGAAATATTGAAATTATAAGAAAAAACATTCTTGAATTCCAAACTTCAAATTTAAATTTTATTTTCTGGTTTCTTACTGATATCATCAACAATAACAACAACAATAGCAGAATGAGTAATCGGGTCTCTCAACAGCTGTTAATAAAATGGCAACCGAGGTTTACACTCAATTAGAAAAAAAAGCTCAGCTTAGAGCAACTTAGACATGTATGTGTGCACGTTCAAGTTTAGTTGAGCTAACGGTTGTTTGACTGTCAGCGGCAATGGGAAACTGGCATAAGTATAAAACTGGAATTTTAATGAAAATAACCTCGCGAAACACCTTCAAGTTTATTTCACTTTTCCCCCACACACGACGAAACGCAATTGAGCGTCACACAAATATACAAACACATGCACATAAATGCCTACTGCGTTCTCACTCAGCTTGGGGAAATGTACGCGTACATACATATATACATACATATGGTATGCAAGTATGTGGGTTTATGTAAAGCTGCGCAATAGAGTTGCCGTCGGTCTTGTAGGCAAAATTATATTGCGCATCTAAAGCGCACTCACTTATTATATAGGTATGTAAATACGGCAATACCTCAAGGTGCTCAATCAATATTAATACTACTTTAATGCACTTCAATTCAATTTAATATGTATGTGTACAAATTGATGGGGCAGCAACTCTCTCCATCTTTCTCCCTCGCACTTGGGTCGTTGTTCGCTTTTGTTCTTTGTTGGCCAGTTCCTTTGTTTGCGCGCGCTTCGCTCCCAAAGATTGAACGAACTCCTCTATATACGAAATCAGACTGGGATGTGGATGCTCACGTATCTCACGCACACATATGTACATGAGCACATCTGTATGTCTGAGAGGTCTGTCTATGTATAAATAAATGTACTCATTTTGCTAGACGCTGCTGCTGCGCACAAGCGCGCGAATTTGACAGTGTCAGTGTCCTGCCCCTGTGTGTGTGTGAGTGCGTCTCTGTGTGTCTGTATCTGTATCTGTATGTGCCTGTGCATGTGTATGAAGGTTTATGGCCTCTGCTAGAGCTTTTATTGGGTTCTCTGTTTGCGTTGTTCTGCGCCATCGAATTAAAGTCTCTTGACCCCAATAAAATGTACTAGATGGGTGCGTCGTGTTGTTGATTAGCGAGCTTAGCATAAATAAAAATACTTTGCAGCACACATGAGTCACATTTACTTGCTAACAAAATTCACTGTTTGCTAAATACTTTGCCTCAAAAATAAAAGCTTTAACACACCTACAATTGTTTTTATAAATGTGTGTGTGCACTCAATTTAAAAGTGCATACAAATCGAAGAAAGGATGTGCAACCCTGAGACACTTTTGTATGTAATTATATGTATGTATGTACATTTGAGTGTATGTATGTATCGGTTTCCTGCCTGACTGCAGCTTAATGTCTTCTAAACACCCCCAAAGTGTCCAAATGTAAAACCACCCCAAAGAGTGCGCATACATATTTATTGCCTCCCTCAAAGCGTTGCAGCGAACAAGACGTCGACGACCCCGACCCGACCAAAACCCGACGCCGCCAAGAGACCCAGTTGTGGATGATTTTGACCTCAATTCGAGTGAGTCGTGCACAAGCGTTAAGTAAACCCCACTAGAAAAAACTTATGCCGTTCTTTCCAATATCAAGCACCACCCACATTATGAAACCGATGTGGGCTTAGTATGAATTAAATATTAACTTTGAAATAGCGTACGACTGCCTAGATAGAATTGACCGCCTTTGTTTTCTCTGATACATAACCCGGCCTGTTTCCAGTTTACCTTGCAGTTTTTCTTTTTACAAATTGCTTTCGTCATAGCATTGTACAAAGTGCAATACATACATACACGCACACAAAGTAGTTTGTGTGCAAGTGTATGCGTGTGAACGCGTGTGGCTGTTTCGACGATAAAAAAAAAAAACAGCGGACACACGGAAAATCAAAAAGAAGCTGCATTGAAAGCGAATCGAAAAACTCAATCGCAACTATGGAGAGGAGAGTAGAGGTGAGAGAGACAGCGTGCAGCAGCCAGCAAAGGCAACGTCAACAGCATTGAGTTTTTCCGCTGTGGGCCGACGCCATTTTGTTTGCTGGCACTTGACGTTGCTTGCTGCTGGTGCTGCTGCTGCTCTTCTCTCACTCTATCTATGTACTGTACTGTATATATACACACATGCATACATACACATACAAATTTCTTTGTATTTCGAGTGAATCATTTTTGGATTTCTTTGTTAATTTCATGCAGCGCATTTTCATTTATCTTTCACTTTACTTATACAAATTAACACGGAAGAAGGCCTCAATACTATTGCATATTTCACTTTTATTGATTTCAATTTGGTTTTGCTGAATGCGAAAAAGAAACGAGGACGTTCAAGTGTATGTACATACATATGTACATACACATGTACGTTTTCTCTCAATTATGGAAAAAATTTTGAGGCTATAATTTTTAAATGCCTATTTATTGTCTTTTTATTGCTTAATTCACTTTGTTATTAAATATAAATAAAAGTTACACACTTATAAAAATATAAAACACTCGGAGCCTACTTTCTCTACTTTATCGTACTAACCTCTATAAATTACTAATTTCTGTATGGCTTTTTTGGTGCATGCACACAGCGAAATTACAGTGCTGTAAAACTAGTGTTGGGTAGAGCTGTGTCGTTTCGTTCTAAAAAAGTTCAAATGAACACTGGTTCAATTGGATCATTCACGCTAAAATTTGAAATAAAAATTTTAAATTTTCAAAAATCAATTAAAAATTAAATAAAAACAATTTCAGAAAAACAACAAAATACAAAATTTTGTAATATAATTAAGTTCAATCCAAAATTAGTTTGGTGCAGTTCACTCTTCGCGTGGCAAAGTTAGTAAAAAATCCAAAAATAAAAAAATTTTAAATTCGAGAAAAATCCAACAAAAATTCTGGTACAATTTTCAAAATTCTAGCTTCAAAATTGAAAAAGTTAATAAAAAGTCGCGTAAAAAAGGCTCACTTTTGAAAGTGCGAAAAGTGGGGCCCAGAGGCTGCCACCTTTTTTTAGCGAGGGCTGCCACCATTTTTAAATCAGGGCTGCCAGATAATTTTTTTTGTTAGTGTGTGAGCGATGCGGCTAGCTATTTGGTGTGTGTTTTAATGGCCACCTTACCAGCTGTTTGTTTTCTGACAATGAGAGAAAGAGAGAGAGAAAGTGAAACGCCTGTTCCCTTTGTTTGTTTACTGTAAATTGTGCATTTTGTACGTTGTTTGAAATAATAACAAAAATAATGGGCGAGAGCAATGAAAAAATCTTACAATTCGCGCCATTTGAATCATTTGTGTCGCCCACATTCTGGCACAAATTGGCTGAGCTGAAATTGGATTACGATCGGCTCTCAGACGCCGAACGTTTAATTTTTGGCCACTATACGAATCGCAAGGCGTCTGGTTGTCTGCTCGAAGTGGACTACAGTGCCTACAACAGGTGAGAGCTAACTGTTGTCTGTCAGTAGAATACAAATTAACAATATACATTACTTTACAGTGCAGCGCAGACACCGAAATTCAGTCATGCAGCTGCTGGAACAATTTACAATAAAAACACAATTGAGGAGTTCAAGGCACTGGACAAAACGGCACTTTTGGCCGCAGAGGGCAAAAGACTTTTGGCGGACATGAAAAATGGTCGAGTGCTGAGCGACGCCAGTTTGTTGACGCGTTTCTTTGTTCTCTCATTTGCCGATCTCAAGAGTCACAGCTATTATTATTGGTTCGCCTTTCCCTGCCCGTTGACACCGACTTTAAGGCTGCACTGCGATCCTTTGAGGCTTAAGGATCTGCCCGAATCATCACGTTATATGGAGGCAATTTGTGCATTGCCTGCGGAGAGCCAAAACTTTTTCATACTCTATGCAAATGGGGAGCAAATGTTGTGGGAGACGCGCAGCTTGAGCAAGTTTAATGAGCAGGAGGCGGAGCATTATTATTACTGCTTTGCGGATCCCAGCGAGTACGAGAATCCAGCCTGGCTGATGCGCAACTATGTGGCCTTCCTGCTGCAGCAGTGGTAAATTTAAATAAGATTTAAATGCAAGTTATATGCTAATAACTTTGTCTAATTGTAGCCCCAAACTTGTTGGCCAAACACTGAAATTCATGGGACTGCGCTACGATCAACAAATGCAGCTGGACAACAGTTTGATATGGCAGGTGTCCCAAGCAGATCAATGCGATTATGAGCAGCTGCAGTTTGTGGGCTGGGAATTGAATCGCAATGGCAAAATGGGTCCACGTATGGTCAACATGCGGGACAGCATGGATCCAGCCAAGTATGACAAATTTAAATAACTATAACAAATGTATGCTAATGTCGTAAACATTCAACAGATTGGCCGAGAGCGTAATCAACTTGAATCTGAAGCTGATGAAGTGGCGTCTGGTGCCGGATTTGAATTTGGAGATCTTGGCGGCCACCAAGTGTCTGCTCTTTGGCGCTGGCACTCTTGGCTGTGCGGTGGCCCGCAATTTGTTGGTGCGTCCAGCTTACTTTTGAACTCCTTTGTCCATGACTTATCAATCCTACTTGCAGTCCTGGGGCTTTAAGCACATCACGCTGCTGGACAACGGCAAGGTGGGCTACTCGAATCCCGTACGCCAAAGTCTCTACACACATGCGGATGCGGTGGCTGGCAATCGTATGAAGGCAACAACAGCGGCGTCGCGACTGCTCGAGATCAATCCGAGCACTGTGGCCAAGGGTTTTGTGCTGGAAATACCAATGCCAGGACATACCATAGGCGAATCTCTGCGCAGTCAAACCGAGGAGCATTTGAAGCTGATTGAAGAGCAAGTGCAAGCCCACGATGTCATCTTCCTGCTAACCGACTCGAGGGAGAGTCGCTGGTTGCCCACACTTTTGGGTGCAGCGCATCAAAAGGTTGCCCATTAGGTTAATCAGACATGCAGTTGCTTAACTCTCGTATTTACATCTGCAGATTGTTATCAACGCCGCCTTGGGCTTTGACAGTTATCTGGTAATGCGACACGGCAGCAACCGGGAATTGGTGGGCGATGTCAACCAAGAAATCGCTGGTCTCAAATGCATCAGTGGCCAGCAGCTGGGCTGCTACTTCTGCAACGATGTGACGGCGCCAGGCAACGTAAGTAAACAAGTTAACAAATGTTTCAGACTTTCTATATACAAATAGTAACAGTTACTTAAACTAAGCACACTCGTAATCATGTCGCGAATATTTTTCGAAGCCAGCGCACGTCGGATCCCCGGTTTGCATATGATCGACTCCAGTTATTTGTATGACGAGTCCATTGATCGCGGTCACCTTAAAGCCAACCAGATTCATCATGGCACTCGGTGTGCGCCAGGCGTAGCTAAAGAAATTGTATCCATCCACGGCGGTCAGCACTTCACGCTCCGTAAAAGCCAAGGCCAATTTGAATTGTTGATTGAAGACAAAGGGGAAGCCCCCGTGACGCTCCTCATGGCCAAATCTGCAAAGGAGAAGATCATTAATAGCTGTAGTATTGGTTCAAATATGAGTTCTAAGTTAAATTAATTGTAACTAATTCAAGGAAGTAGGAGAGATTAAGCGGGAGACAGCCCAACTGTAAGAGACCCTGTACTCATTGTGTCCGAGTTTATTTTCCAAGCCTGATTGTGATCATGATTGGAAAATGTTTGCTAAAACTCCGTTTAGCTTTATAATTATCTCCAAAAATTGATTTTTTTCGTTTTCATTTCAAAATTTATCAAGTTTTGTAGCTTTAGCACTTATGGTCGCTGAGATCAAGGGGTTTCAACAGACGGACTTATCTACTTACTTCGCTATTACTACAGATCAAGAATATTAATGGTTATAGATTCTTCCAGGCCTTCTTCAGCCTTTTACACATACATATGTATTTGTTATGACAAACTTAGTATACCCCCTTTAAATTTTGAAGTACAGGGTCTGAAAAGTTTGCTTAAAGCTTAAATGTGCTTTCAAAGCTGTTGAAAGCTCTTCCAACTTACTTAAAGTTCTAGTTCATGGAATTGCGCACCACAGACTTATTTTATATAAATTATAAGTTCTTCCACGCCTTCTTCCGCCTATTTAACCCTTTTAATTTTTAAGTACAGGGTCTGAAAAGTTCGCTTAAAAGCTGTTAAAAGCTCTTCCAACTTACTCAAAGTTCTTGTTCATGGAATTGCGCACCACGGACTTCTCATCGAAGCGCACGCTGAAATGCAATTCCTCCCGCTTGGTGTCCGAGTCCATAAACTTGATGATAAACTGTCCACGCTTGTTCTCGAAACAACGCGCCGTTATGACAATGACATGGCCGGGACTGAAGAGAATGGGCTGATCATTGCTGAACGCCTTAAAGTAGTCGGACGCCTGGATGGCCGGCCAGGGATTGGGAAATATGGTGCGATGATCAACTTGTTTGATCACCTGTATTTGATCACATATCTCGATGGCGCGTATCGCGTTCAAGGGCACGCGATAGCGGAATGTGCAGAATTCGCGACTGTTGATGGATATGTGAAAGCAATCCTCGCAAGCCAAGATATAGACCATAAAGAACTCGCCGCTGACAATGGGATTGGGCAGCGTGATATTGTCCATCACCTGGGATTCCTCCTCACCCCAAACGCCATGTAAACGTGCATTGCGCACAATCATATCATTGCGAAAATAGCACGAGAATCGTAAACCAATATCCGCATCGGGATTCAACGATGACTTGGCCGTGCACAAGTTGATGTGGAATCTAAAAAGGCAGTTATACAATTATTGGGGTTGGCGGTTTGTCTTAGTCACTTGCTGATAAGCCAAATAAGCATAGTCTTAGTCATGTTATTATGATCCTACTGGGTACTTTACCTGGCGGCGCCATCGATGGTCTTGGCGACAACCTCCAGCACATGACCAAACTCCAACGGATGCGACAGATTTCCAGCGTACTCTGTTAACATAGTTGGACAAGTATTATGATATTATTATTATTTAAGCGAAATGTCTTTCCAAGTTGTTGACTACGCGCTGCCACAGCAAATCGACATGAAAATATTATTTTATTTCGGTTTCTTTTTGCCGAGCATACACAGGCACAGACACACACACAGACACACCTTGGCGGTGTAGTTAACTCTCATTAGAACTTTATCTAATCAGAAAACGAGGGGACTCTGCTCAAACTCTCTCAGCGTCGCTCTCACTCGCACTCCCACTTCCATTGCCATTGCTGTTGCATGCTATGTACTAGTATTGTTTAACTTATTGGGTTTTAACTAAATTATTAATTGTTTACTTGGCGCTCGCACGCTCAGCTGGCTTACCAATCGGCATTTTTTGTGCTGTTTAGTAAACAACGAAAGCTCATTGCACTGCTGTCTTAACAGCTTCAAAGCTTTGCGCAAATTGCTCCCATTGCGTTAGCAGTTTGAAACGTTTTTCTGTTAACTCTTTACAGTCGCTTAAAGTGTGTTACCAGACTAGCTTATTTCAGGCTAGGTCTAGTTATTTCAAAATTGAAAAGCTTATAAAATTTGTAAATAGCCTGAAATCTAGCATATTTTAAAGTTCATATAGCATATTCTAGCAATAAATGTTTTTGTGACATCAACGAAATATTTTATAAGATTAAAATATTTCACTTTGCAATTTAATTATTAGCTTATTTTAGCTTATTTTTACTCAGAATCTAGCTTATACGGCCGCTGAACACTGGCAGCACTGATGCACTGTTACACCGCCTGTTATCTCTTACATTTCTGTTATCTCTTCACAGTCGCTCAAAGATCGCACATTGGATCAGCAATGCACTGTTACACGACCTGGAGTTTCTAACATTGCCGCCAGCTATGCAGTGGAGCTTTTGGTGGCACTGTTGCAGCATCCCCAAAAGGACTTGGCCCCGGCCTACTATGCGAATAGTCGGGAGCAGCAGAAACAGGAGGCGCAGTTGCCGGAGGGCTTGCTAGGCATCTTGCCACACAGCATACGCGGCATGCTCTGCAATTATGAGAACATTTTGCCTGCCACACAAAAGTTTGCGCAGTGCATTGCCTGCTCCGAGGTATGCTACACTGAAATATACCCTCTATGTTACACACTGCTTTACACTTGACTATCTATTTAAATTTTTTAGCGAGTTTTGGATGCTTACCGTCAAGAAGGACATGCATTTCTCTTTAAGACATTCGAAACAGCCAAATATCTGGAGGATTTGACTGGCATTTCAGAGTTCAAGAGACTTAATAGTGAGGTAATTTTGAATTTAACTCAAATAGGATGATAATCTTAATTAAATTTTTAATTTTATTGTAGATAATAGACTTTGATGATGATAAATTTGAATTCTCCGATGATGAAGAGGATTAGTAACAGTCAATTTACAATTTTATTATATTATTTGTTCTTATATATTTTTGTGTAAGCTTATATATTCCAATATCTAACACCAAAAAATATGCTAGCATTAATTTGTATTTGTAATAAAATGATTATTTTCGAATCCGATGTCCTATTCTGTGTAAGCCGCGGTTCCATTGATTTTTAAAAGAGATTTTTTATTGTGATACCAGATTGTGTGCAATGCATAAATTCCGGGCTCAACGGGAAATTTGTTTAAGATATCGTTCTCATCCAGAGTACAATTCATGAGTTGAATTTCTGTATTCGGCTGGAAATCAGGAAATAATTAAAGTAAAATATAAATTTAATTGAATATGTAATACAAATTTATAATCACCATATAGGGACAGGTATGATTCATATTTGTAAACTTTTTGAAAAATTTAAAGAATGTATTCAGCACAAGAAATCTTTTGGGTCGTTGAAAGTACTCGCACAGATTTATATTTAAATCATATAGAAATGGATGCCATCCACCCCGCTCTCGTTTTAATAACTTCAGATTCACCTGAAGCTACGGAAAATATGAAAAGTTTTTGATATTTGCGATTGTAAATCGGAGTACATACCTCTGATATTTTCTGTTTTAGGAAATATCTGATATTCACCATATTAAGATTGCGACTTATAGCCTTAATTCGACACTCCTCCATACTGATCATGTTGGTTTGATCAGCCGAGCAGTTAATATTACTAAACTTGACGATCGCAAGTGTCTAAATTTGAAAGAATTTGCGTATTATCTTAAAATTGTTAATGATGAAATATTGTAGTTACTGGCATCCAATGGATCCCGAACTGGAGTAAAATAATAATAAACAGTGTTTTTGCCATGATATTTATAACCGAACTGGAGTAAAATAATAATAAACAGTGTTTTTGCCATGATATTTATAACTACTGAATATGATATTATTATTCGTATGATATTTAAATTTGTCAATTGGAAATAAATAAATCTTCTAATCGAAAACCAATGGATTTATAATTTGTTAGCACACAATAATATTACTCTACATATTTTAAACAGATAAGAACTTAATTACAACTGCGATTTGTTTATTTCCAATTTTTGTCAAATATGTGACCATTTAAGGTTTGTTATTTTATTTTGTTCGGGAAGTGACGACAATCGTTACGCTTTGCATTATTTGTTTTGAATTTTATACTCTGTAAACATAGTTTAAAGAGTATTAACAGCTTGAAAAAGCACGAGAAAGTTTTTTTTTCGTGCTGTAACGAAAAATTTAAATATGTTATACTATCTTAGCGTATATGGAAGTCGAGCATTCTCAGTTCAGCCTACTCACTTGTTGAAATACATACATATATTATTGATAATAATATTATTAAGAAAACGTGTAATCAGAAAAAGCACACGGAAGATTAATGACCTGTAAATTAGATGAATTTCCATATATAATATGTATGTATATTTATGCGAAAGGTCGATAAACCGACGAATGGAATGTCGAGAACTAAAGGTGAAAAGTTTATGATAACAAAATCTGCGATTGGGTCAAAGGTGATAGATCAAACATAAAAGAAAGGAAAAATATCTGGGAAATCTATCCTTAAATAAACTGTGAAAAAAAAACAAATAAAATATGTGTGGTATATTTATAATTTATGAGTACATATCTATCATCTATGTATCTAAAGAACAAACAGAATGAAAAAAACAACAACAGAACTTGACACACATTTATAATTTGACCCCAGGGCAAAAATTCAAGAATCAACCACAAAAACAACTGCGACGAGATTCGTCGTCGGTTTCCCATTGAGTCAAATGGATGTTATCTGCTTTCTTCGGCAAATATCGAAGAATAACAACAACAAAGGAAAAAAGACAAAGATGAAGAAGAAAAAAGTAAGCCGTCTTCATAATTAACAGTTGATGGGACTCAAAAGGCAGCACCGTGGACCGAAGACAACCACATACATACATAAATTTTCAATGGTCCGAAGACAACACAAACAACATTCAAAGCCGACGACAAAAAAAAACGACTCAGCGTGACAAAAAAAAATGAAGAGATGATATACACATATGCAAACAACAACAAAAACAACAACAGCAACAATGTCAACGTGAATGAGACAACAACAAAGCGACAAGCGACGCGTCGTCTGCGTCGTTGCCTGCGGCGTCAACTTTGTGCGCTGCTGCTGCTGCCAAAAAAAAATACGCTCAAAATGCCATTCGAGTCCAGTGAATGTCACTCAAATTGCGTTTTGAGTGGAAAATGACGTTTTGCATGGCCAACGGATTCCCATAAATTGGTGAAAGATACCTAAAACGGGCCACAAACAAAGTGAACGCGCGTCCAATTGGTAGAGAAGACATTTGAAGTGCGCACGAAGATCCTGGAACTATATATTTATTTTATTATTATACAAAGCAACTTTTTCTACAAAGTGCAACTAAAAATGGTAAGTAAATGTTATTAAATGTTTACAAAATATTAGATCCTGTTTGTTAAATAGAAAATGCTTTCATTACATTTTTTTTTTTAATTTTTCCCATTGTCATTGTTGTTGTTTTGACTCGGTCTTAGCTTGTTGCGAAAGTTGTGTGCCAAGTTGGCCGCCTGTGAATATGTTTTTGTCTTTTGTTTTTCTTTGATCGACGCTCTCACTTTGAGCCAAATAACAACAACAACAACATCGATTGCCAAACTATTAGCTCAGGGGCATAATTACCGTTGTAAAGTGTGCTATTTGCATTTAATGACTATTCAATTTACAATTTACAATTTTCATTGCACGAATTTCGTGTCTCTTTCATTTTTGAAACCCGCTTTAATGCTTTAACTGTTTTTGAATCATTATTGAAGTGCATTAACTGTCTTTCATTAATGGGTTTTATCGAGTTATATTTTAAATACAAATATTTAAGCCACATATTTGCCGCAAAGTATGCTATATTGATTATTAATAATTTATTTAGATCAACAGCAGTAGACCAAAAATTATTTATTTTCCTCATTAAATTATTATTTATTTTTTATTTTAATAATACAATTAGGATAAATTGTTTTAAATTAAAAATAAATGAAGGACTAAGCAAAATTTGAATTTAAGCCCAAATAGATAAAAAGAAATTATTCTATGATGGTCTGGAAATATTCAAAAAATTATTAAATGATTAAATGGATTACAATTTTTACTTTCTTTTTTAAGCTTTAGTTTATTTTTGAATAAAATAATAAAACTAGGTAAATTGATTTCAGTTAAAATAAAAAAAAATATAAAAAATTTGAATTAAATCCCGAAAAGTTAAATTGAAATTCAAGTATAAAAGTCTGGGAATATTTTTAAAAATTTTGAAACGATTAAACGGATTAGGTAAAACCCAGAAAAACACAATCAGATCATCTAATTCATTTTTATTTTTTTTTGCGAAGGGGATCGAGCTGAAATTTTCACATTCACTCCGAGATAAATATCGAGTGTGCAAAGATTTCAAGTCTTTAACTTTAAGATTGAATTGTTTATTCTTGTTTTTGCAACTGATGAGTTTTTAAAAATTCGTAATAAAATTAATCTGATAACTAATTTTATAAGCTTCTAGCTCTTTCAAACTCAGAGTTTCTTTCGTTAAAATCGATTCGACTGTTGATCTCGCTCCAGAATACTTTATACTTATCAAAAATTTAATATGCCCCCGAGCAGAGTAACAAAAAAACATTGAACTCATTGTAAACAAATTAATTCACCAAATTGCCGAAATGGACACGCCCAATTCTCAAGAAAACCGTCAAAATAATATTAAAATGACGCAAAAGGTACTTTTTGTCATTGATAAATGTGTATATAGTAGTATATATAATAAAAAAAACATTTATGTTAAGCCAATGCGTCAGCAAATAGATTCAAGATTCTCAAATTGAGGCAACTTATCAGTAATATGAGAAGCACTAATCTCAATTCTATAGCTCTGATCATCTGATCTGATCATTTTCGGATGCTGCGTGTGCCTCGAAAGCTATTTAGTTAGCTGGACCAGATGCTACAGATGTTACTCTCCTGGCAACATACGAATACGAATAAGACTCGTGTTTAAGCTCAGAGATCGCTCGTATAAATCGTTTAAATGATATGGAGGCAAATCTGTTATTGATAATGCCCGGGGTGAACACATATTTGTTTTTTGTTATTGCCCGACTTGGACATATGTACAGTCTAATATATATATATTATATTATATATAATAGGTATTTATATGAAATATTCAGATTATTGACTGACAGACAGCATTCACAATCAGTCCGTTGAGTTTGGTGGTCTGAGCTCGATCGTCGTTAGCGCTATATAAATCAAAGATTTTGATCAGTTCCTTTTTAAAAAGAAAAATAAAAAAAGCATCTCTATCTCTATCAGCTATTTAGTTACATTAACGCGTAATTCATTTAAATCAATTGAGAAGTAAGCTTTGCAGAGATTATAAATCTATACATAGATCAGTAAATTTCCATTACATTATATATTTTAAAATCGATTTCTATTTTTGCCATTTTCAACAGGTCAATCAAAGCAAGTGCAAAATGGCATTGTCCAAAATCGATGCGATCGATACGGAAATGGAGGAAATCAATCAGGAGAAATATTTGCGACAGGCCACACAATACTATTGTGCCCTGGAGAAGCCTTTAAAGTATGGACCAGTTATAGAAACTCTGCCGGATTTAATATCAGCTCTGCATCGGGAATTCGAGACGAACTATGTCAACATCGAGATGGTCAATCATTTAATGTTGTCCTACAAATCGAATCCCAAGGAATGGCGAAAATATGCTAAATTCGATCGTTACACGTACACAAGGAATCTGGTCGATGCCGGAAATGGCAAGTTTAATCTGTTAATACTGTGCTGGGGTGAAGGTCACAGCTCCTCGGTACATGACCACGCCGATTCCCATTGCTTTATGAAGATGCTCAAGGGGGATTTGCGCGAGAAGCGCTATCAGTATCCCAATCGTCCGGCGAACATTGAAAGAGTTCAACAACAACAGCAAGAGGATCATCAGCATGGCGAGATCGATGACAGGGAACTCGTGGAGATTGGAGAAACGCCCATAGCTCTCAATGACGTGGCCTATATAAATGGTAAGAAATTTATTAAGTAAATTCCCCACAAACAGTTTATAATATATTCCCTTTTAATTTCTTCAACACAGATAATTTGGGTCTGCATCGTGTGGAGAATCCCAGTCACGCGGATACATCCGTTTCCCTGCATCTCTATTGTCCGCCTTTTGATGCGTGCACCGTCTTCCAGGATAATTGCAAAAAGACCACATCCAAGGTGACATTCTGGAGTAAATATGGTGTGAGGACCAAGCTGAATGAACAATAGATCACGCTCTATTCTATTTGTTATATATTGTTTAGGATCTTTGCTATTATTATTAGATGTTTAGAGCACCAAGACAAAACAGTTTCCTTCTCTGTACATAAATATACTTAAGATTAGTTATACCAAAAAACAAAGCACAAATACATAAGTTTACACAACTGTATTTGTATTTGAAAAACTAACGAATTTTCGACGGAAAAGGTCTTATCTCGCAGATGCCTTGACCCTTTAGTTAGCAGCTAATCTTTTGCTGGGTTGGGTCGGGTTTTACAAAAAACAATAATTTTCTTAACAAATTCCAGGAATAATAATGTTCAAACACCAAAAGAAGAAAAGACAAACAACAGACTTAGCTGTTTGTTAAACATTTTCATTGCTCTGATCGCGCAGATGAGATCTTTTGGGAACCCCCTGATCGAGTGTCCGCTTGACGGACTTCATAAGACCAGGCAACAAGTTGATATGCTTATCCACACAATTGCCCGTACAGACCTCGAATAAATGTTTCGATCGTGACATTTCTTGATCGCTGGGATTTAGCGGCAACTTGGAGCGTGCATCGGAATTGCATTCCTATAGATTACGATCAATTTTACGAGGATTCCTGATTGATTTCCTTCGAACTCACCTTGACACAGATTTGCAAATGATTCTGAAACTGACCCAGCTCATTCTGCAGATAATCCTGTGCGTCCATCAGGGGCGTGGCACACTTCTCAATGCAACGCTGCACGCTTTCCAACGTGCCACGCTCATCGTCGCAACATGTTGCCGCACAGCGATGCATCGTCGACTGCATGCGACGCAGGTGACTGCGATACATGTCCTCGATCATGTCGCTGATCGCATTCTCCAAGCGACGCTTCTGTTGCTCCACCATTGGATTTCGGTAAAATTTCAAAAATTTAGAAAACTAAAATCAAATCAAAACAATTCCTTCAGTTGTATTTTAGGTATGTTTATGTTTGTGAGGCAAGTCCAAATTCCGATTGCTTCAGTTATGATAATAAAAATAAAGCAAACTTGTTTACACAATTTTCGAAACCCTTTTAAAAATGTGGGATAAAATATATAAAACATAAGTTTACAATAGCAGTGTATTTTAGCCAGATCAACAAGTATTTTAGTTTAGTAATTTAATCTCTTATATCCTTAACAATCAGATTTAAACTTAAGGTATTTCAAAATAATTCTGCCAGTTATTACAAAAAGGTTTAACAAGTTTAAGGTAAAATGTTTGGAAAATGCATTTACTTTACTTGTTCTTTAATAATATATTTCATAATAATTCTGCCAGTTATTAAAATGGGATAAGGGATTATGATAATTCATTTTAGTAAAAGCATTAACTTGTTTACCCCCTTTAAAAAGTAAGAAATATAACTGATTTGAGCTTAAAATATTTCATTTTATTTCGGCCAAATCATTAAAAAAGAATCAACAATTATTTAAGGTAAGCAGTGTGTTCAGTAAATGCATTAAAAATTATGACTTAGGAGTTTTGCGGTATTGCTTCGGGTCCTTTTGATAGAACCGCTTTCATAGTTTTCATCAGGTTGGGAATGAGGCCAACGTGCTTATCGACACATTGTATTGCACATCGTTCAAATTGATCTGTGTACTTGGCAATTTGATCCTCGGTGGGATTAGCTGGCATTTTGACTTTGACATCGTCGTTGCATTGCTGTAATTGAAGTGATAATTCATTTTTAATTATTTCGATTTATCATTAATATTTATTTATTTATTAAAATTCGACTAAGAACAGTCGACAAAAATAAATAAAAGTAAAAATCGTATAAAATTAACTTAAAATTATTAATTAGAATGAATTATAAAATATAAATTAAACTGAAAAAAAATAAATATTATAGATACTTAATATAATTATTTTCGAATTATCAATAATATTTATTCATTTAAAGTCGACTAAGAGCAGCCGCCAAAAATCAATGAAATTAACAATGAGAAATATAAATATAATCTAAAATTATTAATTAGAGTAAATTATCAATAATTAAAAAGTTGCAAAAAATTGAAATATAATTAAAAATTATAAATTAGAATTAATTATGAAATAAATAAAATTGAAACAAAATAAATATTATAGATATTTAATATAATTATTTTCGAATTATCAGTCTTATTTATTTATTTAAAGTCAACTATGAGCAGCTGCCAAAAATCAATGAAATTAAAAATGAGAAATATAAATACAGTAATCTAAAATTACTAATAAAAATTAATTTTAAAATAATTAAAATTAAAACAAACTAAAGTAATAATAAATAACACTTGTATAAATAAATACCAACCATGACGCAACGTTGGAGTCTGCCCTGAAATTCGCCCAATTCATGCTGCACGTAGTTCTGTGCTCGGGTCATGGGCGCCGAGCAGCGATCGACGCAACGCTGCACGCTGTCCACACTGGAGGTGCCATCCTGGCAGCACCTTGCCGCACACAGATGCATTTCAGTCTGCAAAGGACAATCGCAAATTGGAATGAGTTTTCTTCTAGCTGGAAGTGCCTTGGAATTGCCGGGCAAAAGTTACCTGCATTTTTCGTAGGTGGGTTTTGTCCATGTCATCGATGAGCTCGGTAACTGCCGACTCGACACGCTGGCGCTGTGCTTGTATCATTTTGATTAAAGTTGTAATGTAGTTAAATCTGCAACTGCAATTTGATTTCGTAATATACAAAATATATAAAGCGCCCGGCGACAGACAGCGTGTTTTGTAATTCGTAATGATTAGAGTTGGACTTTTTAGTTCAACTTGCTGAATAAGTTCATTCGTTCATTTTTCAGTCGTGAACTAAATCAGTCAATCATCATCAGTCATTAGATGAATAGGTCATTCTGAAAATAGAGTAAATTGTTTTTTTTTTGGGCTTAAGTAATCTTTCACATTATTTATTTCTTTAAGAAATTTAAAATTTTTTTTTAAAGGAAATTACCGACCAGCTGATCGATTTAGTTCATGATTGACTGAATAAGTTCATTCGTTCATTTTAATGACCCGTTCATTTGAACTTTTTCAGAACGAAACGACACAACTCTAGTAATGGTATTAAATGTATGTCGATATATTGGTTAATCGATATCAAGCAAGGCTGCCATCTGAAATATATATTCGTACCACACACTTGCTGAAAAAGTACAATTTTTGACTCAGATGCAAAATTTTCTTGTTTTCTTGCAATAATAAATTAGATACCACTTTTACACAATTTAAAAAAACTTTAAAATGTTATAGCTTTATGATAACTCAACCGATTTTCATATGGAATCTGAATTAAGTCATGATTTGGCCACTAATTTAATTCTGCGTCTAAATTTAAATTTACTTACCAATCATGTTAACTAATGTACCAAAACAAATACTACAGTCTGGCAGCCCTGCACACAAGTAGTGAATAATTATCGATGCGAGCGATATACAACATATGATTTTCTTATACAATCGATAGCTAGCTGCAATTCTTAAACCAAAAGTGTTTTCTGATTTTTAGCAAAAGTTTAAATGAAAAACATGTCGCTGCTGCACAAGATATGCAGAGTTGCCGTCCAGGCTAATGGTTATACGTTAAGTCGCCATTTATCAGTTGCGCAGCGCACTCTGAATGCCAACAGCAACGAAAATACAACAACAAACAAGAATGCGGACGAGGAGCAAGTGGAGAATATAAATAAAGGAGGATTTGCGCGTGCTTTTGAGAAATATACAGCACCAGCGACGCCGGAAGAGTTGCCGGTGGACAACCAAAGCTTTGCTTCGATGTTGCGCCACTCCAAGTTCATTGATGTAAGTAGGATTAAGAATAAAATGTCCAATTTAAGGGTTTATGTAATCTCTAAAAATTTCAGTTGGGTGCTGCCGAGGGCAAAGTGGTGAGCGGCAAAATATTCCACGTTGTGGGCGATGATCTGTACATTGATTTTGGCTGGAAATTCCACTGTGTGTGCACGCGACCAGCACGCAATGGCGGGTAAGTTGGCAATCTCATATGGAAACAATAAATAATATTGTAATTAATTTAACTAAATCTTTATAGTGACTATGTGCGCGGTGCTCGCGTCCGTCTGCGCGTCAAGGACTTGGAGCTGTCCACCAAATTCCTGGGTTCCAGCAAAGATATAACCATTCTGGAGGCTGATTGCCACTTGCTTGGCCTAATTTCGACGCCCACGCGCCAGAGCACGCCCAGAAATGCAACAAATCCCACCATGATAGCGCCCAAGATGGATACATTACTTTAAGATTAAATCTATTGTCTTGTGCATTAAACGAAATGTTTGTTAAGTTGTAAACTGAAAGACCTCGTAATGATGGTTCAATTCCTTCACCGAATGCAGCTGGAAGCTCGTTGTCAGCGCTCCATTCTCCGACTGCTCCAGAAAGAAGATTCGCTTGACCCGACTGTGCACCAAGGCCATGGCGCACATGAGGCAAGGCTCGCGCAGCAAATAGATGTCGTAGCCGGTGCACAAATATGGCCCGTACTTGCTAAGATTATCGACGGACGTCGCTTGATCATCTTTATCTTGATCTTGATCTGTGGCCTGCTCATGGCTTCCACGTCTCGGCAGCTCTGCTCCATATTGCAAGTCCTGGCAGTGTTCTTGCTGCTGCAAGTAATCGTAGTATGTCTGTGGCAGACCACGCAGTGTCCTTGTTGTGTTCTGCTCCGCGTCCTGCACAAAGTCCAGCTGGGATTGCCACGCTCCGCCCTGTTGACTGCGCGCCACATGATCCACCAGCCACATGGCGCAATGCTGATGGCAGCTATTGTCGCTGTTGCTGCCTGCAATCGGAGAATATAGGTTAGTACCAGGGATTAAAACCTAATCGAATATCGGTTTCAGTTACGGTTTCGGTTATGTTCGGATTTAGGTTTTCGGTTATCGGTTACGCAAAATCTTTGAATAAAGGTTTCGTAACGGTGAACCGGTTTTGTATGTTTCGGTTTTGAAATACCGGTATGATTTCGGTTTACAAAAAAAATGTCTTGAAATAAATATATTTATATTTATAATATATGTAATGATAATTAAATAGGCAAAAATAGAAAAGAAAATCAAAAATAAATTATAAAACTAATAACAAAATATCAGAGATCGCAAACAAGACTTATGAGTCGAAAAAAAAGAAACAGCTCAAAATTTTTCGTTGAGAATTATTTTTGACTTTAAATTTTTATAATAAAAATTGAAAATAAAACATGCTTTTAAAATTGTATTTAAAAGTTACACCATAACTCTTATTTGCAATTTTTAAATAACAATCAGAAATACAAATTTTTTCAATTTTTATAATACTATCACATATTATTTATTAAAAACCGAAATTAACCCTTATAAATGAAACGGTTACTAAACGGTTATTTTGGCTTACAGAGTTTCTGTTTGAAGGTTTCGGTCAAATAAAAATACAGTCGAACTTCCCTGACTCGAACTTCCCTAACTCGAATTTTCTTTAACTCAAATTTTATACAATTCTGCTTCCCTAACTCGAAGTCTCCCTAACTCGAACTTTTTTCTCGGATAATGGTGATTCGAGTTAGGGAAGTTCGACTGTATTTTTTTCGGTTCCGGTTTCAGTTACGGTTTTAAATTTCAATCGGTTTTTACCGGTTAAA
The DNA here is from genome assembly GCA_037043495.1 of Drosophila recens. Classification (NCBI taxonomy): domain Eukaryota; kingdom Metazoa; phylum Arthropoda; class Insecta; order Diptera; family Drosophilidae; genus Drosophila; species Drosophila recens. The sequence goes on along the minus strand of JBAMBJ010000951.1, from coordinate 21,457 downwards.
GGTTACGGTTTCGCTTATGCTGCATTTACACTAGTTGATGCAGCGTCAATTCTAGCTATATCAACAATTGATATCCAACGTCAACGCATTTGTTGTGTTTACATTAGTTGATTGAGTTGACAAAAAAACCGGGTTGCCAACTAATTTTCGAGTTGAGCAACGCGCAAGATGGCAACGCGTTGATAATTAAGTTGAGAGTAGTTTACACCAGTTGATATCCACATTCGTTGACATTCACGTTGCTAAGCATTTTTCGATAATGTGTATGTATCGAAAGTGATTTTAATCGATATTGTTGTGTTTTGTTAATTGCGTAAAGTGAAAAAAGTGGTAAGTACTCATGCATATGCATGTATCTGAAAGCTAATTCATACAAATGTAATTTGTTCACTTTAAGATAAAATGAGTATAATGGCAACAGCTAAAAAAGGAAAAATACCGGCAGCAGTAATTTTGATTGAAGCTCTTGACGACGAGAAAGAGCAAGAGGAATAGTTCAATAAATATGTAAACAAACAAATTAAAATGTATTTTTAAATTGCTTTTTATTATTAATTTTTGATTTTTGTAGACTGCACAGTTTAAAAAAACAGACAACATTAATTAAATCGGATAGCGAGCGAAGTGTTGCTACCTCTAATCTGTCCATAAAGCTTGTCAACACAAAGCAAAAGAATGAACACGAGCTCAACTTATTTTTGTGTTGTCAACGCGCCGTTTTTGTCCTCAACTGTTGACACAAAGTGTTTACACTATGTTTACATTCAGAGCAACAATTGATGTTTTTCGCATTGTCAATCTACTGTCAACGCAACAGTTGATCAAGTTGACAGCTGTTCACACTAGGATTGATAAAGTTGATATCAACGTTGACTTGTTTATCAACTAGTGTAAATGCACCATTAGGGTTTTAGTCCCTGGTTAGTACAATTGTCAGATCTCTCCCGTTTCCCCTTGGCTTACCTGCAATGGCAACTATGCTGTTCTGGCGCGGATCCACACAGATCGCCACGGGCTGATCCCCATTGAGGTCCCTGGACAGACTGCGCAACAGTTGCGCCATGCGCTTGTGGAACAGACGCTGGCTGTTCGTGAAATTGCTGCCATTTTGCAGGGACTCTGCGTATTTATCCGGATGGAATTTGCAGGGCCAGTATTTGATCATCTGATCGTATTGGACACGCAACTTGGCGCTGCTCGCGGGCACCTCCACGACATGGACATTGCGGCAAAGTGCTTGCAACACGCTCTCCGATATCTGATGCTGCTGCAGATGCAGCTCCAGCGTGTCCTCGATGTCGGCAGTGGGACAGATGAGCACGTTCCTGTCATGGACTCGCTTCAAGTGCTGGAAATGCGGCAGCTTCTGGGCCAATTCCTGAATGACGGCCTGCAACTGCTGCTTGGACTCCAGTTGGCAGCTGTGCACCTTGATGAGCGCTATGTCCTTGTTGTACTCATCGGACAGCAAGGCCTTGATGCCATAAACATCATCCAGTTCTGTATGAGCTGCTGGTTTGGCTTTCTTTGCTGCAGGCGGCACCAACATTTTGTTTTGTTTTTGTTACAAATTTAGCTGATGATCAAACTGCGCGTGGCCACATTTCTGGTGCTATAATTCAATCACTCTATGTAGTTGTATTCTCAGAGGATGCAAGCCTTGGAAAAGGCTGTAATACACAGCTACAACTGGATGTTTTATTTATTATTGTCGTTAAACAGCGTGAAAACAAATAAAAATACTCAAGAGCAACAGAACACACACACACATGCACACTTTTTTATTGGAAGCGACAACTCTTGCAACCGTGTGGCAGCCTTGGCTCCCAGAAAAAGCACGATAGCTTAGGTAATTTTTAAAAATGGTCCCGCTTTGAATTTTAATTTCCGAATCAATAAAAATCAATTGTCGACAATGGTGATGTACCTGCAACAATCATTGAAAAATCCGCTTTATTTTAACAAATTTATTATTAAAATTGTTTAATTAAATATAATCTTAATTGCTTAATTAAACAATTATATCTTCAAGTTAAATGGCGCGCCTTGCCAGATCGGGCGATTGCTTCTGTACGATACTACTGAGACGAGAGCAGCCCTGTTAATTTTCGATACATATCGCTATCACTGTTTGCATAGAAAGCCCGCTGTTAGCTGTCGCATTTGAAATTCAAGTTGTGTTTGTTTGCTTGCGTAAAATGTGTTTTTTAAGCTACTTTTTGTTTTGCATTCATCTGCATCATGGCTGCCTTATCATTGCCATAACGGGCATTGTGGCTTCTGTTGTGGGTATTGCACTTGTTTTTTATAAAGCACTACCCGAAGTTAAATTGGAATGGTTTATATTGGCTTTGGTATTTGTTACAATATATTTGCTGGCCAAAATGTTGTTGCTGGTCGGCATAATAAGTGTAAGTTTTACCTGTTTAAATAGTTTAAAATGTCAAGCAATGTCATTTCCCTAGAATTCTACACGAACGGTGCTTGTGTCTTTCATTATTGGCCTACTTGCAATTATTTATCCTATTGGTCTGTGTATATGGCAAATAATTGCTAAGGATGCAATTTTGAAAATCGCTTTAGTAACATATTTCATTATAGGTATGTATATTTGGTACTCACTCTTTAAGAACAGTAATTAACAATACAACATTTGTTTTGTATCTCAGTGGAACTTTACGATGCCTGGATTGTTTTGTCGTATTGGAAACTAGTCACGAATTGTTGTGCGGATAAAATTGGTGTATAAATATAAATATGTATGTATGTATGTATGTACGTACATTTGTATATGTTTGTATGTACGTGTATGTACGTACAAATGTGTATGTTTACATTTATACATATGTGAATGTGATTTGAAATATTGTAAACCAAATTGTCAGGTATTTTGCGAAAATATATGGTTTAGAATTGTATAGAACTGCTTCAGAATGATATTTTAGTTAATTCATTTTTAATTTATTAACATTATTATTTGATTAATTCTATTTTTTTGCATAAATCGACTTCTGTTTAAAGTTAATTTAAATTGCGCGCCGTGCCTTAAAGGCATGGTATCGATATAAATATTCGATAGCTGACAAAGCCTAACATTCTCTGTTAGGTTTTCCAGCAATAACAGATCACAGAAGCTAACAGATCATTTATGGCATAAAATTAGCTCACTTTGCGTTAACATTTTAAGAACATTTAGCGTTATTTTTTTGATTTTAATTGGCTTTTTGTGTTTGCAAAACGACAATAATTAAAAAATTATATAAGTAAACTAATATTTTTTTTTTAATTTATTACACCAGATGCAGTTAGAGAGAGATAGAGAGAGAGAGATATTGACAATGCGCTCGCTCGCTCAGAGGCATTTGGTATGAGCAGTGTCGGGATTGCATTCAGTTCGTGCCGAAACGTCGTGTGGGTGAGTCGTCGTCATCATCGTCGCTCGTTGTTCGTGTTCTCGCCGTCGCTGCGTCGCTAAACGCGCGTGCGTGCAACGCTTTAGAAGTGTAAATATATATTTGTGCGAGAGTGTTTTCCACAATTAGAAGTAACGGTGCGAAGGTGAAACTGAAAATCAGCGAAGCATCGTTATTCATTCGCCAAGTGCATATTCAACTGGCAGAAAGAGTTGTTGCAATTTGTAATATTATTTTATTTTTACCTGTCTAAAAGTGTCTAACAAAAGAGAGAGAAAAAGAAAATCAAACAAATGTGTAGTAAATACGAGTAGTATATTTAATCAAACAAAGTTCACAGCCGGTTTAGTCATACGCAAATTCTGAGAACTCTGAGCTGCGTTCTACAAGTGGATGAAATGAATAAACGTCACGAGAATCGGCAACTGTGAGAAAATATCTAACTATCTTACAGTCGACAAGTGTATGTATGTGTGCGAGTGTGCGCGCGTATATGTGTGTGTAGATAAATCTAATAGTGTGTGCGTTTGTACATCAGCTGTTAAATTGCACTCTCCCGACTTGAGTCTAAATTGCGTACTTATTGGGTATTTGCTCTGGCCAAAGGCACAGATAAGATACTAGCAAAGACGGTTTCGTTGGCTAAAAAAAAATAAATATATAAACTGAACTGAACTTCTTGGCTCGTTCTCGTTCTTGTCGTTTTCGTATTTGTGTTTATCTTATCGGCAGAGACCATTGATTGGGGGCTTTTTTTTGCCTGAACAATGCCGGGTGAAGTCATTTGCGCAGCGACTAAGCACAAGTCGCCGAACTAGATACCAGAATATCTAAGCAGCCAGCAATAACTCGGGCTGCCAAGTGCGAACGAACAAAAAGTGCGGAGAAAACCAGCCACGCAATCTTTGGCTAAATTTGGACACACACAAAATACCAAACAAGGCATTGGCCACATAAATCAACAACTGCAGTTGCAACAGCAACAGCAACAGTAACAACAACAACAGGAGTAACTGAAGCAACTAAAAAGATGGACATAGAATCCGATTCAGACACCTGGGAGGACTTTTTTGGTAAGTGATTTAAGTTCGTTGAACTTGCCACCAATCAAATTGCTGCTCATCATCATCATCATATTGAAGATCATAATGATGATGACTCAGCTCAGCAGGACTGCACTGAGTAGAGCATAGAGATGGTCGCGTGACACGAAAATTCTTGTGGAAAATTAAAAAATCTGATCAATTTAAGTGTGATTCAATTTAGACAAATTAAAGCATCGTTGAAAGGGTTTATAAATCTTAATATAGCGCAAAATATGGATTTTTCGCATTTCCTGGTTTGAAGCCACAAAAAATATAACAGATATGTTGAAATGTGAGAATATTTAGAATATGTACTTAAGCCTCGTTGAAAAAACCTATAAAAATACATATGTATTATATAGCAAAAAAAGGTAAATTTGAATAATATTAACAAAAAATAAGAGTAATTCGCATTTGAAATGTGAGAAAATAGCCACGTTGAAAGGGCCAATAAATGTATATTATTTACTTAAAAAAGCTGACACAATTTTATTGTTACTTATTTCATAAAATTTGCTAAGTTTTCAAAATTAAAAAAATAAGTAACATTTTTTGAATAGGTTCTATAAAATGCATGTTTTTTTTTACTTTTTGAACTAATTATTATAATCTAGAAAATTACCATCAATTGCAGTGGATTTGACCCTGAGTGTTTTTTCTTCTTCGTCCTCGCTCGTGACACGACGGGATGATCCAGTCATCGTGACACGCGGCCATCTCAGCTGTTGCATGTGGCAAGGTTCTGGGGAGGTAGGCGTCCACATTTTCGCATGTTTTACCATTCGGTTCTGTCTGTCTGTCTCTTCTGTCTGCCCAAATATGGCTAAAACACTCACACACACACACACAAAAAGATACAGATGGACAGACAGACAGAGCCTGGCTTTGTTTTTGCGCCACAGTCAATTGCCAGAGCCAGAGTCTTTTTGGCGTCTGGCGTCGTCACTATAACTGTACACTTGGAAGAGTGAAGTGCGTTTTGCTGTAACGGGTTCCACTTCCATGATTTTTAGCTTTGCATTTTGCGTTTTTCTTAATTCGTGAGCCGCATTTTTTTTTTTTTGCGCTTGTAATGAAATTTAATGATAATACATAATTTTTTTTTTCGGTGAATTTTGACCCAAATTACGATTGTGCCACAGAGCAATTGGTGTTGCCTTTGCATGGAATTTGCCATTTATGTTAATGATCTGCGTCTCAAATTATGACCCAGATTGCAGGTTCCGTTTTTGGCGCGTGCTCCCCCTTGTTGTTGTTGTTGTTTTTTGTGTGCCTGTAATCAAAACACCCGCAGGGCAGAGAGAGGGCGGTGGTCCTCCCTCTCTTTCTTTTTCTTTCTAATTCAATTGCACATTAGTCACAACACTTTATATAATTTATTATGATTGTCGCATTGCTTTTGTTGACTTTCTTTATGTGCAAGTAGGGCGCGCTTAGATAACAGCGGGCAGGCGGAACGTTGACAAAGGTCACTGTTAGTTAACATGACTGTGTGCTATAATTGGCACTGTTTATGAGTAACATTATTGAAATGCGATAAGTGAACAGCATTATGTTATTTAACATTTTTATAATTTCTTTAAAGGCTAACTGCAAACTTATCAAACACGTTTGTTCAGACACTTGTCAGCCTTCCACTTAACTAGGGTTGTTGATATTTTTAAAAATATCAATATCGATGATATGATATGAAAAAAATATAATTTTTCTTGATATTTTTGACAAAAAAAATATCGATAATATCGATGATATAAATATCTGGGCGCGAGCTGAAAAAAGCCGTTTATCCACAATTTCAATAAGCTAGCTTAGATAGAATACATGTATTGAATAGTTTGCTATGTTTACCAAGTATTTTTTATTTAACGATTCCCTTTCATCCATATTTAGGGTAATTATATTGTTTTAACCTTAATGGGCTTATCTACCGTAAATCGGGAGGTAACGATTTAAGAAAAACTCGCTCCCTTATGTGCAAGTCAGTCATCCTGCTCTTAGTGTCGCTTACCACTACTTTAATTGCTGACGCCAATCGCTCAGAAGGAACAGAGCTACCGGGAGCAATTAAATATCGAAGTGCCAGCTTCGCTAGGTTTGGCATCGTTTCCGACTGGCTATGCCAATACAGGATGGGATTGTTGCACTTTAATGCAGCCTCATGGTGCTTGTTTTTTAAATGCGTCTTTAAGTTTGTTGTGTTGCCACTTGATTTAATGACTTTATTACAAAGTTTGCACTTTGAACTAAGTGAATCTATTTTCTCGAAGTTATTTTTTACATCCCATGTTTGCGAATAAACAAAAGTCGCGGCAACAGTAAAAGCAACGGTTAAAAATATCGCACAATAATATCGCATAAAAATATCGATATTGAAAATATCATCAAAAAAAAATATCGTCCAAAAATATATCATCTCCAAAAAAAAAATATCGATATATCGATATTTTGATATTATATCAACAACCCTACACTTAACAGATAGTGGAATACATGTGTATATATTTATATTTACATACGATTGTATGTATCTATGTGTCTGTATACTTATGGAAGGCAGTAAATTGATATCGTTGGAAGACGCTTAGTCAACATTTGACCGCTTGCGCTATTAAATGTCACTGTGCCTGTCTGTGTGCGCTGTGTTTACCTCCTCAATAACTAAACTGAAAGTTAAATAGAAAATTTGTCTGCTTTTTTTTTCTTCATGCTGTTGACACAAGTGCCGTTGACAGTGTTGCGCATGCGCAGCCCATGGGCAGGTCAACTCCAAGTCAGAGACCAATATCGAAGCCGGCTCAAGACTTTTTCCTCACATTTCATAACCAAATACACAAACACACACAGATAGAAAGAGACAGAGCTACTTACATAGATACAGTGTCTGTCAAACCGCAAACACCACGGGAGTCTTGAGTCTAACTGAGTCTTTGAGTTCATTTGATATTGTTGCTCTGTTTGATTGTGATCTGGAAAAAAAAATAGAAAAATAGAAACCAACCTTTTTCTGTCTTCTGTGGCCTGTGCCCTTTTATATTTTTTTCTTGCTGGTTCTCTGTGTTTTCATGTGACATTTATTTGGAATTTCTTATTTATTTATATTATACTTGGTTGGAAATATAATAACTAATAGATATTGATGGTCGTCGCACATGCACATACATGTTTATTTATGCCCGATAAGATTTCTCTTTTGTTTTGATAACGCCGACAAGGCCAGAAATGGCCGATAAGTCACGCAAACGAACACTTCAAATTTATATAGATAGTCTTATATGTATAATATGTGTGTGTAGATATTTAAATTGCGTAGGCCCTTGATCAAAAGGTCAGTTTTCGCTTCACCCATTTCCGCTGCCCAATTGTGGAAGCAATGAGTTAATTAAGCCAATTTGTATAAGTTCAAGAAAATTGACGCATAATCAGACAAGACGAGTTCATTGGCCACGTCAAAGTTATGATTGTTGTTAATTCCCATACAAGATACTCTTGCATAAATATTTATTTATTACCTCACCCAATGCTTCCTTCTAATTGCACTAAAGCTTCTCTTCTATGCATGTGTGCATGTGTGTGTGATCTTCTACCTACTTAAGGTACTCAGAATCAGACTCAGAGAGTCGTACCGTTTCGTGTCGTGTCGTGTCGTTACGTGTGTGGGCCGTGAGTCGGCGTTTGTCTGCTTCTCTTTTGTTTGTTAATGCTAAGTTCGCTCTCCCTCTCTCTCTTTCTGTCACTTATTCTCTAATTGTGCAAAAACTGTCGCTTTGCATTTCTCTCAGTGTACGCACTACTCAGACGCTTTTGTTGTGGGCGTTGCAGAAGGTCGTAAAACTTGCAAGCGATCATTGTGCACGCACATCCCAAAAGGTTTTTCTCAATGAAACCCACAACAGACTCAGCTCAGCTCAGCGCATACCCTGTTAATGGAAAACAATTAGAGTTGGGCTTATTCATATGAAAATTAATTGCATTGGTAATTAATAAATACTCCTAAAAAGTTCTTAAACAAGATATTTTGACGTAACCTCTTTAAAAGTTATTGTTAAATTCAAAAATATTCCAATTTTTAAATTTTACTGAACTATAAAAGATACGTATGTATCTCAAAAAAAAAACCAAGCTTTTTAAATAAATAATTTCTGTATTTTTATTAAAGTATTCACGTATTTTTAAGAAATGAGCTCTATAAAAATCTAAAAATAAAATAATTTAGACAACAGTTGTTTAGAAAAGTTTTGTTTGATAAGACAAACTGCTAACAATTTTTTTGTTTACAATATCATTTGCCCTTGTTATGTTCAATAAATTTATAATATGCATAAATTTTAAATTCCTTATTTGGAATCCCATAAAATTCTTATCAATGCGTTTATTAATATCTTTATATATTATTGAATAAATTCTAATCTGCAAATATTCTTATTTTTTTATTGAAAACTCTAAACAATCTTAATTTATAAATATTTATATTTCTTGAAATAAAATTGTTAAATTTTTGAATTTCATTTTCTCAAACTCACTTCTTGCTTTTTACAGGATATGCCAAAGCTGATCATTTTAAGCCTCTTGCATTGCATTTCTACCTCATGCTGTTGTAAGTTGTGGGACTTTGACTTTAATGAACGGCATCTCTTCCCTCTTCCCTCTCACTTCTCCCTCCCACCGCTCTCTCGTTCTTTCTTTGGCTTTATCCCGTCGTTGCACACACAATTCTATTTGGCAGCAAATTTATAACTTCCTTGGCAAATGCCATTTGCTTAGACAGTTTACGCCTACCCCTAAAAGTGTGTGTGCTGCGGGGGCGCGTTTCTTTTTTGTGGCACTTAAGCTCAGCTTAGAACTCGCTGAGTGACAGTTTTTGGCAACAGACGTGGAATATAGAAGGGGGTCCAACTGTCTGTCTAAAGAATATTTTTGCTATATGTATAACGTTTTACGTTGACTTACAAGCAACGAAAAGTATAAAAATAAAGTAACAAAAATACGCCATGAGTCACAGGGCCAAGACTTTTAAAAGTCAGATATTGAATCTGAATCTGAGAGTGCAAGACTCTCTGACAGTGAGTCTGGAATTGAGCTTGAGTTCGACAGCAACAGCATTACAGCTGGCTTATTGTATTGTTGCTTTTGTTATCAGCAATGTTGTTGTTGTTGCTGTGAAGCTTTGAATTTCAGTTTCTAGTGAAAGTTATTTTTCATGCGAGATCGCCGCTTGTTGTCATTTGTAGCATCTCTCTCTTTCTCTCGGTCTTGAAATTGCCTTTCCATTTCACTGAGCCCACTGGACTGGAAAGCTGTCGTCACTGAGCCGAGTGAGAAGGCATTGAAGGCATTGAAGACATTGGCGGTGCAGTCAGTGCCCAGTGCACACGCATGCCACCGTTAAGTGCCACCACAATGCCAATGCCTTTTCCATTTCTCATTTCTCATTTCTCATTTGCTTGTATCATCATCATGGAGAGTTTTACAGAATCTTTCACGCTTCACTTGTGCGCCGTCTCTTTCGTTTCGTTGCCTCCTTGTATGACATACTTTCGCTTTCATTTGAAACTCTGCTGCTGCACTCGATCGTGACATAATGCACTATTGAAACCATTTAAATTAATGTTAAACGATTTTTTATCGGCTTGAGATTGCGCCTCCGTTTCTGTCTCTGTCTGTCTCTCATACAATGGCTGATCGTTGTTCTGCTCTGCGAGTGAAACTTAAGCTCTAGTTTTAGTTTTTTCTTTACTTATATTTTTTGTATATTTGATTAATTACACAAAGTTCAAATTTCGAAAGCGCTTTGGGCTTGGGCTTTTTTTTTGGGGTCAGCATATTTTTGAACCCAGCGTGAGATGTGGACTGATGCCCTCATTTCAAAAGTGTTTGAATTGGGCGTTAAAAGTGCAAATTTTGAATTCCCGCAAAGCGCATCAAATCAATACAATTGCCACACAACCAACTAATTGTGGCAACAAGCAACCAACAATAACAACAATAATAATAACAACAAAAAAAAAAGAAGAAAAATACATAAACAAAACAAAAACTGCGCAACATTGAAGGTCAAGTTGAGTTTTTTGTCTGTTTGCACCTTTTACAGGTGTGCTTTCCATCTTGTTTAACCATTTAAAACATAATTGAGTTTATCTCTCTCTCGCACATGATCCGAACGGGGTGTGTAATCGTGTGTATGTGTGTGCAAATGTTGCTCATCACCATAATAGTTTATCTGCGAACCGAGCTAGTTCCATTGTCGATATATTGAAGTGTCATTCTAAATGAATGTGGTAAAATAAAAAATGTTTCTATGGAGTTGATAAATATGCATTGTAAATTTTGTTGGTGGAATACTTATGATTGTAAATACCATAGTTCAGTAATCAATTAAATTAGTTCCACTATCAGAATGTTGATAGGCTGAAGACAAGTCTTAGTTGACAGTGTCATTCCGTATAAACATGGATAAATTATTATTATGATTAACTTGTAAGCTAATAATAGCATTATCTAATATATATTTTTTAAGTTTATATCCTACAACTTATCAGATGCAAAATTTATTATTATATTTGGAACTAGTTCACAATACAGAAATTCTGCAGTTAACATATCGCTGGACATTTTAGACCACGTTTAAAAAAAAAATGTACAGGGGTTTATAAACTTGCTTTTTTTTTAAATTGTTGAAATCAATAAGTTTTTTCCAGCCCTGGCTAAAATAATACTTGAGTTGAATTTAATAGCTATTTTTGGAAGCGTTTGCTTTCAACAAAAAATTGTAGGTGTTGTTCATCAAAATATGAGATAAAATTGACGCTAATGTAAATAATAAAACCATCGATGAAATATAAAAAATACAGATAAATATAAAAGAATATTTTAAAAGGAGTTGAATTGTTAGGTCAGCTGAGCAATTGTACTAACTTAAAAATCAGTTAAGACTATAAAGCGCAGTTCTAACTCTTTGTTGAGATTGTAAAGATCATCTAACAATTATGATTATACTTTATTGTTCTCAAGTAATTTCCGCATCGGTAAAAATGGTATTATTATTATTATAATTTCAAAACTAAATCATTTGTTTAATATTGATTGATGCATTGTTGTATTGTTTAAGCAAAGTTCTTTGGCTTTATACAGTTTATTTAAAAACGTATATATGTATTCACGTTTGTGCATACGAGTATGTAATTACTTACCTCAAGCGCTCACATTGTTTAATGAAATGCCCCGAACAACCTTCAAATGTCAGCGACTTTTTTACTTCCATTATTTTGTGCTTGGCTTACATACCACACAAATACACTTATACACAATGTGATGTACGTGTATGTAAGTGTATAAATTAAAAACAACAACAATTATAATAAAAGCAAAGTGGAGTAGCTTGAAATTCCATTATAAATGCAATGGCAACGGCTTCTTACAATTTTGTTGACTTTTCTTGTTTTTTTTTATGCTTCAAGTTTGACAGTTGCCTGTCCAATAAATCTATCTTAAACACATCTACACATATGTACACATATGTCTGTATATATAAGCCCACAAATCAAATAATAATAATATTAACCGAAATGTGCAAACACAGCTGTTTGGTTTTTAACTCTTTAAAAAATACGCAAATAACAATATAAATAAACAAAAAAAAGATGTTATGCATTCAACATTATGCTATAATTGAAATATTTATAATTTTTTTATTGTTGTCTTGAAATGAATGCAAAAGCGATTAAAGATTGAACCATAAATAAATAAATTATAAAATCAAACGAAAGACACAGGCCGACAGAGACAGATCTTGTTCAACAGGTTTTTCTCTTTTTTTGTTTTGCACGCAAAAGTTCAACAAATTGAGCACAGAAATCTGAGAAAACTGAAAAAAACGTGAGCTACGTTAAGCGTAAACAATGAAAGAGAGAATCCAGAAGAATCTCAGCTCTGATAAGTTTCAGCTTTACGTAATGGCTTGAAATATTGATAAAAACTGCATGCGACAGATTTAATTTTAATAAAAATAAAAATATAAATAAATAATGTTCTTAATATCTCATGTATGCTATAAATTATTAAAAACAGATTAAACCAGCTGAAGAGTTAATATAATCTGAATTTACTAAAGTTAAATTACATTAAATATAAAATATCATTTAAAATACTTACTGATTTTAGGAGCTGAAAAGAATGGAATATCTTTGTAGAAGTAATGTCACTTCAGTCAATAAACTTGCTTAAAAATTATCACCTATTCTTTATAGATGGATTAATCCTACTCGAAATCAAAATAAATATTTAAACAGGCATTATTTTCGAAAATGTTCTCAATCTTTGGAATGCAGCAGTTGAATAAGTTTAACTTTACAGAAAGATTGAATAAAAATATTTTCAACGATCTTGACAGCTGTTAATTAAACAAGATTGAAAGCAGAAGCAATAATATTGATAATAAAATATGCAGAAGGCAAACAAAAATAAAGTAAATAAAAAGAAAGATGCATTGCTGAAATTTATTATATAATAATTAAATTTTAAATATTTTCAAATATAGCCATAAATCTTTCATAACGATCGTTGCCTTCTTCTAACTTTCCATAGTTGTGATGGAAACGAGTCCCGACAGATCTGCCAAGATTTTTTACCTGTTGCGACGACATTTTCACATTTTAGCGGCAACTCTTGAAGCCCCCGCGGATTTCTTTCGCACTTGTGGATCGTCATTGAGGCAGGCGTCTTGGTCTTGGTGTTTATATGGCTTTCACGCCCATCACTCACACACACCCACGAGAGAGCGACACTTGGGGCCACTTGAGGCCCAGAGTGTAAATTTGCATAATTTTTAAATTAAAAAACTGTGTTTATGTAATGGCATTTCTAACGGTTGTGCTGATGACTTCATAGGAAGTGCACTCGCCAGAAAGGCCCAAGGCATCTTGGCCACTTGATGCCACTGGGCATAAACTAGGCTCAAATTTGCATAGCCTGAACAAGATGCGGTAATCGGCCAAGTGTCGCTGTTAGCCATCGACGTCCTGGCCAGGCATTTGTTAGATTTATGCCAAATGTTGCACTCTTAAAAACTGGTCATAAGCTGCGAACCATGCGAAATATCAGTCAACTATACGTATGCATCCATGTTCACTTTATAGTTTATGTGTGTATATGTGGGCAATCTGCGTGATCAGCACACGACGCTAATGTACAGATCATGAGCACTGATTGCGTTTAGTGCATGAAAATTGGAAAAACTGGAAACTTGTTTCCGATCTCCGTTCTCCTCGCCTGTGTTGATCGGCGACTTGTTCTTCAATTGAATGCCAGCCGCCATGGTACTGATCAGTGATCATCATTATGATTATGATTATCATCATCATCATGGCGATCATGAGACGCCGTTTGTTGCTTTTTGTCCATGTTGCCTGCTTATTAATTTTCAACACACAGCGCTGTGCGGCATATCAACTCCAAATAACAAAGAGTCGCTTGTTCTGCAAACTGCGACTGAATGACTGACTGAATAACTGACTATCTGACTCGGGTGCCTGGGTCAGTGACGCCCCAAGAGACCACAGAGAGATCTATGCATGCTTTATATACACATATTCCATCGCTCTAATTAATTAGAACGACTTGACTTGAATGCGCCAATGGATTGAGCAAAGGCCTCTGACCTGCGGCAAGTTTCATTGTTTGCTTTTGCAATTAACACAAACCATTCGGAAGGCCCTCGGTGGACCCTTATTAAAAAATGGCAACCACCGTGACACTGACACATGAAAATTCAATGCTCCAAAAAGTATCTAAAATTACAAACAGTTGGTCAAGTATTTATTTTGACGAAATAAAAGTTTTTAGAAATTGTTGTATTTATTTTTAAAACAATAAAGCATAATGCATGTGATTATTTATTTTTATAATTTGTTGTATGTTAAACAACTTAAGCAACAATTGTTAAATGAAAAATGTTATTAGAAACTAATAAAAAGGTTTTTAAAACAAAATTTGTTAAAAAAAACAATGGTAAACAATTTAATTATTTTGTAAAATATATACATTTATTTCATAGTCAAAACAAATACTTGGCATATTGCACATACAGTAAGTCAAGTTATTATTTTGACAAATTATAAAATATATATTTCAACTCATGGAATTAATTTAATTTTATATTCTAATAACCATAAGTAACTTATTCAAAAACAATTTTTTTTGGGTATTTAATTTTGTCAAAAAAATAACTTGACCAACTGTACATATTTATGTATGTAGCGGGGGTCAGCTTGTCAACCTTCACCTTCAGCTGCTGACGCTATGTAATTTCAATAGGTTTTCTTTTTTTTTTCGTATGTTAACAACATTATTTCAAGTGGTTCAACGTTGCGTATGATTTAATGGCCTAAGCCATGGTCTAAGGTTACAGCGAGTCAACTCGAAACCCATCGCAAGCTGATTTTTGTCGTAATTTGAGCAACATTCCAAGTTCACAGCTGGTTGATTATTTGCCAGCGATATGAGTGCAAATTGTCTGTGTGTGAGAAAATAATAAAATAAAAAAAAAAGTGAAAGAGCCACAGGCTACACTTATACGAAAACTTGAGTTTTTCCTCCAATTTACGCCCCATTTTCCACAGTGCAATACACGAAGTTGGTCGTGATAACACGTAGGCAACTGAAAGCCGCGCATGCGTGGTTGCAACAACTCGCCAGCTTCACCGTCAGCTCCCATCACGTTCGGATATGGTCTTGGCCAGATAAGCTGGGCTCTGAGCTCTAAGCTCTGGCCAAGCAACACCCACTCGACTGGGTAGAAAATTCGCTTTTGAGCTGGCGTCTCTTTGCTTCTTGCCTCGTTGCACACACACACACAGATTTGTTATACCCGTTACTTAAAAAATAAGTAAAAGGGTATATTGTGTTCGTTGAAATGTATGTAACAAGGGAAATGAAAGCATCTTCGACCCTATAAAGTATATATATTCTTGATCGGCATCAACCGTTTACGCCTCCGCAAATCGCCAAAAACCAGCACTCGGACAGCTTTTATGTTAATAGGATTTTTTTTTGCTAATAAACGTTATTATCCTAGTAAATCGTAAAAAAATGGGACAAATGGAAAGGCGGTAATGGATGATTTTAGTTTTTAAGCCATGTAAATACCCAAAAGTATGCAATAAAAATTATTTTTTATATATTTAAATAAGTAACGGGTATCCTATAGTCGAAAGCTCGACTTAAGCCTTTCCTGCTTGTTTTTATTTTATATATATATGTATATAGACAGCATTTTATTTGGTGGCACTGCCAGTTTTATGACCTCCCCATGTAAAGAGCACTATGCGCGGTACGACAACGCCTCTTAAGTCAGGTGCCTCTACAAAAGCTCAGATTTCGGTTGTCTTGCCACTATTATTTTTTTCTTTTTATATTTTCTTTAATAGTCCGTTTGTGGCATGTTGGCTGTTTTAATAGCCAGCATATAAATCTGTGCTGTGTGTGTTGTCTCTTATGTGTGTGGCTTAACCTATTTGAAGATTTTGTTGGCCAAGAGGCCTTTGTGTGGCTGTCTAAGTGTGTGGCTAGCTAAGTCATTATACATACCCGAGTCGTCTAAACACACTCAAGAAGTTAGAGTATAATAGTTTTGTAATATGCTTTGCCAGCATCAAACTTAATTTATTATTCCAAAACACTCAAAAAGAGAATACAATTTTCTACTATTTTGATGCTCAATGAATTCGTTTTTTCTAATAAATTGTTACAACCACAACATGTTAAGATAAATCTGATATCTGTATAATTCTATACAGCTTCACACTTTAAGGCTTGTCGAAAACTGGAGCCCTTGAATTGGGGACAGAACAAACGATAGATATTGATGATTTATATGCGATCTTCGGAATGTCAGAGGCTGTTACAATGTAAATTTAAAGTTAAGATAAAGCTCTCTTGACTGCGGCATCTTTTAATAAAATAAATAATAGCTTGTGGAATAATGCAGTTGAGTAGTATTACAGACAAAAGGCCTTTAATGAATGAGAAATTAAGTCATAAAATTCATTTCCTAGTTCATTCAGTTACTCAATGTTCTTGATTTAGGGCTACGTTTTAAGTACTTGAACATACTTGAAATTCCATTGGCGCCCCACGGCCATTAAATCAATTATTTAGCACTTGAGCAATGGAAAAACACATGAATAATATGCGATACTCGTAGTTGAAGAATGAGTTAAAATCAAAACTAAACAACTATAATGATGGGTCATAAAAATGTAAATGAAAACACACACGTAACATTTTCCCCCAATTATATGCTAAACATATATTGGTTTTATTTTTGTTTTGTTTTGATTTGTTTTGTTTTTTTTTTGCGCAAATATTCAAATTTTTGGCTGGTGTTGAAAGTAAATAAATGCTATTAAAACAAATAAAAAATGCGGCAAAATTAACACACATCTCACATACAAAACATAAAAACTAGAAATGACTTTGGAGCAAACAGCTTCAATGCCCCACAACTTTTACTCCAGATCTTATCAGAAGAATCGGGTAATGGGAGTCGCTAACGAGTCGCCCATGCCAAGTGAATGACTGACTGAATGAGTGAATGAGTGAGTGTGTGAGTGAGTGACCCAGAGCAACTGTTAAGCACCTACGTCCTACTATTTGTAATTAGCGCTGCTAATTGAAAAACTCACGCGTCATCGAGGCAACTTCCAGTCCGAGTCACAGTCACAGTCACACTCCAAATACAAAGCGTTTCAAATGCTGGAAAATAACAATAACAATAAGTCAAGACCTTAATTAAGTCAAAGCAAACACTTTTCTGACTAATCGAGGGCGTTGCATGCAATCACTTGGATGTTTTTTTCTCTTCCGTCTTCGTTTGCATCTGGCATCCGTGGCGTATGCGTAACGTGCACGATTTTTGCGTATGCATGTCGCCTGTGCATTCGTTTCATCAATGTCGTGCAGTTGTCATTACAACGGCTCAGACACAAATTGTTATTGTTATTCTGCCGCCGACTCTTGAACAAAACTCTGTCCAAAACAAAAAGCCCAAAAATAAAAGTGAGAAAAATAAATAAAAATGTTTATTACATAAACCAATTAGCTGGCGCGAGGCATTTGCATTCAAATGCATAATTTATGAATGCATTTTCGTTGTACAGCTCAAATATAATCAAAACACACTCACACACACACTCACTCTCTCAAAGTGTGGCCAAAGTTATTAATGTAAGAAAGAAGAAACAAAATAAAAAAAGATGGAATATGCTGGCGCAAATGAAGCAATTAAATTCAGAAACCTACAAAAATAATATTATGGAATTTACAATAGCTAACAAAAGCCTAAGAAATTCATATGAAATTATGTTAATTTACACTTTGAATACGGAAAGGCATCAAATATTAATTTCTGGTTGTAATTTTAATTGATAGTTAAGCGTTTCAACTTTGTAAAGATGGAAAGGCTTCGCCATCGAGAGAAATATGTTCGATTGAATTAAAAAAAGTGGAGTTTCGATAGAAACAGTCAATGAAATTTTATGTATTACTTTTCGGAATTTTAGAGTTTGTTTATTTTTTTTATAGAGTTGATAAGCTTCTGTTTGCCGAACACTTTATTTGATAATGTAGTTTAGACTGTGAAAGACCTTACTTATTACAAAGCACAATCATTCCCCATTTAAGTGTAGAAAAACCTTCCCTTTCAAATGGCAAAAAATCTACATTTTTTAAGTACTTTAACTTGATAATTATTCTGACAATCAATCATGAAATTTCAGCAACTCTCTGAAGTTTGTTTATCGTAGTTCATATGCAGGGTAAAGTTCAGCTAATTATGACAGAAGTTGATTACATATTACTTTTTGATATTAAACTCGGTTCACTGTTTGGATTTACAGCACTTATTTTTATATTTTCAGTCAATGGGCTTGTTCTAAATTCTAAAATTTATGATGTATAGTATACTTAAAAGCAATTATGCCAAGATAGTTAAAGTTATTTCTTTTCATATAAAATCGACCATCAATTGTTTAAATTCTTTCACAAATTAAATTAGAAATTCATCAAGTGCGATTATTCAAGTCATAAACAGGCAACTATTGCCATAATAGAACTTTTTAGAAAGCTAAGCTTAATTTAGAACTAATTACAGGGTATTTTATAGCTTAAGTGGCAACGCTTGACTAATTCTTTTTTATAGACACACAGAAAGCTTTCTTTATAGTATCTATAATACTTGTAGAATGGACATTGAGCACATTTTTGGCTTAATGTGTATGTTCATTCGAGACGAATTCATGCAGCTTAATAATATCTTTATGGCAGCCGTTTAATTACTTTTCACATACTTATTCTCTCTATCTCTTCTCTCTCTTTTATTTGCAGGTAAGTTATACTGACCCACTTGGCCAATTATGTGCAGTAAACCAAAAAGACGACGACGACTACGACGTTGTTGGTCGGCACTTGGCTTTCATCAATGAAGAGGCAAGTGCTGGATACTATATTGTTGGGTGTTTGTTAATGTTGTCGTTGCTCTCAGTGTGGCACTGACGACTTGACACTTATTGTGTGTGGCGCCAGTTGACCAGCAGTCAACGAGTCGACGAGTTGAGTCGATTCAAAGCCAGTTGAAGTTGAAGCGATGCCCTGCAGGTAGAAATATGCACATAAAACAGCATGAACAAAAACAGCGGTCGATGTGGGAATTCTTTATTGATATGTGACACATTATCGTTGGAGCTTGTTCAGCTTGTGTTCAGCTGACTTTCGACTTTCCATGAATTATGGCACAAATTCAAATGTGCTGCCCACAAACGATGCACTTAATTAAACACACACACACAGAGATCTGATAGCAAAGCGGATGAGTTTCTATTTTATGCGCTTTCCCAAAAAAAACAAAGATAAACCAATAAAAATAAATAAAAACTAAGCAAATTAATGATGCCCTGCACACACAATTGACAGGCAGCTCTCGATAAGATCGCCAAGATGGTGTCGAAACAGGCGCCGATTCAAAAAAAAAACACAAACACACAAAAAACTGACTGCTCCACAAATTTGGCACACAAATTGAAATGTGAAATGTCGTGTGAGTGCTTGGTGTGTGTGTGTTAGTGTGTGTGGAGGTGCCAACCTGTTCTCTAATTGGGTTAAAATGCAGTTGACGCTGCTGCCTCCAGGCGGAAATCTGTGGCAACTTTGGCAGTTGGCAGCTGCAACAGGCGTTGGCCATTTACCCATAACATGATTTATATGCAACGCTTATGAGACTGACCTCGTTACGCCTTTTCAGCCCATAGATTCTGACGGCATTTCGAATTGAAGATGGACAAGCTGGCCAAATGCTAAAGCAGGCATCACGCTCTTTCAATTCAATATTCAATTACCTCCATGGTCACTTTATTTGCAATGCTTGCGCATCAAATTGAAGAATTAATTACATTTGAATTAAATTTACAATCAAGCAAGGCTTCAAAGTGTTTGTCTTCCATCGTCGCACTGTGGCTCGTTTCCCGAAAACTCGTGGCAAAAATCATTTTTCGAGTTGTTCCGTTTGAGAAAAATGATTATATTTTTGAACTAAGAAATGGTTGAAGTATTTTATGCAGAATGTATATGTTTTTAAAAAATTTTGTTGTAGGCTGTGGAGCTCGTCAAAGTCAAAAAATGTTTCCAAAAAATGCCAAGTGAGAAATTTTACGCTTTAAAAGGGCAAGTTTGGCGTAGTCTACCTTTGAATTGAGCTTAGTCTTTGTATTAAGCTTATTTATTTATATTAACTGGCCTATTTTCTAAACTAAATGCATATAAAAAAAAAAAAATTTTAAGGAGAAATATTTTTTTTTTTTTTTCATTTGCACCTTTTTTTGGGGTTGTTTTTGAACTTTCGGTTGACTTTAGAAAAAATGGCCGGGAGTGCCGGAAAGTTTTACTTTTGAATATGATTCGGTACATATTTTTAAAGATATTTAAAAAAAAAACCATTGCCACCTTTGGCCCCAGCGAAATTTATTTTGGTTTTTGTAAAGTAACATACGGTAAATTGCATATCAGCCAGTTGCTCTTACGTAGTAGCATTTGTTACTACAAAATCCACTATTTTGGGACTTAGCCTATTTTAATAATTGTACATTTTAGTAAAAGTAAAGATAATTTAATTTAACCCCATCTCTAATCCCTAACTTCGCAGGCGCGAGCTCCACTCTCCCCGAATTGTTGGAAGTTTAGATTAATTTTCAGAGTTCAGAGACTATTTTTGAACTTTGGTAGACGAAAAGTCTCATAAATTAAAATGCATTAAGTTACGATAGCTAAAAAACGCTTCAGAATTGATTTCTCTTTATAAATATATATGGTTTTGTACCCGACCGGATCCGCCTAAGAAGGTTAAATCAAAAAAAACTAAATCAACCTCACAAAAAAAGCACGCGGCATAATTGCATAGTTCGATCGATTGTTCCTAAAACAGCTATATGATATTGTGGTCCGATTTGAACCAAACTTGGTCAGAATGTAGAAGACTACCCCAGGCTCATAATATGTCAGATTGGTTTAAATCGGACAACTATATCATATAGATGTCATAGGAATTAGGTCGAAATATGCAATTCTGATAATTCACACCAAAAAACAAAAAATAATTTTTTGAAAAAAAAAAATTGTTTTTAATTTGTTTGAAAATAATTTTTAAATACAAAAACCTTAAAAATAAAACAAAAAAAATCAAAAATTTTTAAAAAAATTTATTTTTAGGTGCCATAAAATTTATATTGTTCACAAATTTCACAAATTTCAACTTTGATAGCCCGTAAGTAAGTAATTAGTGGGCGTGGCACCTTTTTTAAATGCTAATTTCATAGGTTGAAGAGTTATCTATCACATGCCATTAAAATTATTCGATTATCTCATTTGGTTCAAAAGTTACAGGTTTTTGCCACGAGTTTTCGGAAAACGAGCCACAGT